>JAJMDD010000051.1:0-71189 GCA_030573355.1 Helenozyma rhizophorensis | reverse complement strand
TCGCGCACGCAGCGGGCGCAGCGGTCGCTGGGCCGCGCGGCGTCGCCCAAGTCGCAGCGCACCTTGCGCGTGTGGCAGTTGAGGCACGCCACGTACGTGCGCTTCCACTTTTTCTCATGAGACATGTGCGCGCGGTAGTATCACCACTCACACCCTTCACCACTCTCCACTCACCTCACTTCACCACTCACCACTCAATTCACATTCACTTCACACTCACTCACACTCTTCACCATTCAATTCACACTCACACACACCCATACCACCCACTCACTCACTCACACTCACACTCACACCACTCTACCGCTACTAGACCACCCTACACCATGTAACCTTAGGCCTACCCATACTGTATTTCCCGACCAGAATCATCTCTGCGGGCGATCAGTCGTGTATACTCCATAATTGACCTTGGATCTTGTCTGATCGATTGAATCTCGTAGTTGTATGTTCGTATTGTGTCTGGTCGTCACGTACATGTATTACTGCCCCGCGATGTGAGTGCCATGTACGATTGACGGAACTACATCCTGCGCACATCTGTGTGTGGTGTGACACGTACTATCCCGCTGTTACTACTTCTTGTACAACTGCAACTTCTTCACCTGCTCCTCAAGCGACTTCAACTTCGCCTGCATCTCCTCCAAGTCCTGGTTCAACCGGTTGCGCTCGTTGACAATGTTGGTCTCCCACTGGCGGAACCGCTGCTCCTCCGCCTTCACCTGCTCCGTAAAGAACTTCTTCAACGCGTCCTCCTCCTCCTTGAACTTGGGGTTGTGCAACCGGCGCGGCTTCTTCATGCCCTCCTCCTCGCCCTCCTTCTCGCCGTTCAACGTGCCCAACTTCAACAGCCGGAACGTCTCAAAGTGGATCTCGTTGGTCAGCAAAATCAAGTCCAACATGTTGGTGCGCAACAAGAGCGACCGCAACTTCTTGAAGTCGCAGTGGCGCTCGTTCTCCACCTCCACCACGCCCCACGGGTACTTGCGGCCCCGCACAAACGTGCCCGGCGCCGCCTCCACCTCCTCCTCCGCGCCAATCACCGCAAACGGCATCAGCTCGATGAGCTGCTTCAGGTGCTCCGCCGACGCAGGGTCGTCCACGTCGAGCGGAGGCGTGTAGATGTTGATGTCCTGCGCCTCAATCACCTCCCGGATGCGGCTCTTGAACACCTCCAACTCCGCAGGCGCCAACGTGTCCGCCTTGGCGATCACCGGGATCAAGTTCACCCGCGTCGACAACCGCTTCATGATCTCAATGTCCAACGGCTTCAACAGGTGGCCCGTGGGGCGCACAAAGTAGAGGCACGCGTGCACGCGGAGGTCCTTCTTCTCGCCCCGCTGCGGCTGCTTCTCCTGCTTCATGTACGACTCGTGCTGGTCGTCGATGAAGTCCACGATCGGGGTCCACAGGTCCAAGTTGTTGACGTTGTTGCCAAACCCGGGCGTGTCGATGATGTTCATGCGGATCTTGAAGTTCTTCTCCTCCAAGATCGCCCGCACGATGGAGATGTCCACCGTCTGGAGCGCCGACGTGAACTTCTTGTGGCGCTCGTTGGGATCATCGTGCTGCTTCAACGCCGACTGGAAAAGCGTGTTGACAAACGTGGTCTTGCCGAGTCCAGACTCGCCGGCCACCATCAACGTGAACGTGGCGCCCTGGTTGGACACGATCTTGTATCTCTGATTGGGGAGGTTGGCTATCCCTACTGGCTCTGGCATGGTGTCGTTGAAAACAAAGAATGCGGTGCAGGAGTTACGCGTATCCAACTCACCCCAACCACTCAACTTGCTTTCACGTACATCGCCACCTCGTGGGTTGCACCGGCTTCGTAGTTGCGGTCGGTCTCTACCTTCTACTGTCTCTCCTCTCTACTCTCTACTGTTGCCTACTTCGTGACACACACCAAAACCGTGCGATCCGACTATCAACAATCTCACTTTCACGTGGACCTTCAGCTCCGCCACGCACCCACCCTTACAGTGTTACACTCCTCACAATGTTATTCAGTGGGGCAGTGTTTGTTACGGTGTACAGCTGTACAGTGTTGCAGTGTGGTAGTGTTGTGGTAGGTGGGGGAGTGCACGTCTCAGGTCGGCATTCCTACACCTGGCCAACTAAACCGGTGTCTAGTGTAATCGGCGTCTACATCTGGTCTAAGCTCAATTTCCTTCATTTATTTAGTTTTCTTAGCATTTCACATTTTCACATCCTCGCAAACACGGCATGAATCCCATGGGAATCGTATTCAAGACACTTCATACTCACGAGCGTGAAGGACAACGAGGGAGGGAGTTACGGCGTATAAGTTACAAAAGACAGGGAGAAGTGAACAAAGACTAGGGAGACGCACGGGCGCTTACTCCTCTTCAGCCTTCGTCTCCGCGGCCTGTGCTTCCTGCTCCTCGGCCTGCGCAGGCGCCTCGGACAAGTCGGTCCACAAGGTCAAGTTATCTCTCAACAACTGCATGATCAACGTCGAGTCTTTGTACGAGTCCTCCGACAACGTCTCCAAGTCGGCAACGGCGTCGTCGAACGCCTGCTTGGCCAAATGGCAAGCTCTGTCGGGCGAATTTAAGATCTCGTAGTAGAAGACGGAGAAGTTCAATGCTAATCCCAATCTGATGGGGTGGGTTGGGGGCAACTCGGTCACGGCAACGTCGGACGCAGCCTTGTACGCCTCCAAGGACAAGTCGGCCGCCTCTTTTCTTCTCTCGGAAATGGCAAACTCCGCCAAGTAACGGTGGTAGTCACCCTTCATCTTGTAGTAGAACACCTTGGACTCGCCGGTCTGGGCGGACGAGATCAAGTGGTCGGTCAACACCGACAAGATGTCCTCGCAGATCTTGGTCAACTCGGTCTCGATCTTGGAGCGGTACTCTCTGATCAACGAGACTTGCTGCTCGTTGCCCTTGACTTCCTCCTTTTGCTCAATCGAAGACACAATTCTCCACGACGCACGGCGGGCACCAATCACGTTCTTGTAGGCGACGGACAACAAGTTACGCTCCTCAACGGACAACTCCTGGCCGGACGACGCAACGGCCTTCATGTTCTCAACCATCTCCTCGTAGCGTTCGGCTTGCTCAGCCAACTTGGCGAGGTAGACAGAGTCTTCACGTGAGGCAGGCATTTCTTAGTCGGTTAGTATTCGATAGTTGGACGGCGCAATTGATGGATTATCGGGTGTGGATAGCGTTGGGATAGCAAGGAGAGCGCAGATAACACGAATGGGAAAAAAAATCTCGACAATAACGCACCGGGTCGTGTCCTAGTGGCGCGGTGTCGGGTGCACGGGTGCGCGAAAATGTGCCAGTGCACTCTCTACACAAGCACACAACAATGGGCGGAGGCGCCCCGCCAACAGTGGAAACACGACCTCGGAAAGACAATTTTGCGGTGATTCGGCTCCCTGTGGTTAAGGCTGCAAAAAAACCCACAGCCTGTTTCGACCAAGTGTACAAAGTATCGAAATTTTATCGCGTTTTGCTCTCGCTTCCTTCTCTCCCTTCAAACTCTGTTGCTTGTCTTGTGCTCAATTCACGGGGGCGCAAATTCACGCACCCAACTATAGAATCACCGGATCGCCAAAAACACCAAAAATACCGCAAGGAGACAATTGATTCGCCGGTGTTGCCACGTGTATTCTGGCCGGGAAGGTGGGCAGGAGCGGCGAGAGCTGTGGAGCTGGGCGGGAAATAGTGTGGATCAAAACACCCCTTGAACGAGCCGGACGGCAACACCAACGATTGGGTCAACAAACGCGTATCAATGCGGTTAAATCGGATAGTAAATTACACATACTGGTTTATTCGAAAGTATGGGTGGTTCGTGGTTGTTTACGAATAAAAAGGAAGTGAAACAAAAGTTCGAAACTCGCCTGGAATGACGGGGGATGGTAATGGTATTCCTGTCTTACGTAAGCCGCGCGCCGCCTTTACAATAGTCGACATTTTGTCGGACGACATTTTTACCGTCCGCGACATGGCGGGAGCAACACCTGCCTAAAAGGACTCGGTGTTTTGCCGGTGGCCGACACTAGCGCGCGGCCGAGCCGCCACTTTACGTCACCATGCTCGTACAGCGCCTAGTGTTGCTACCCGAAATCCCCCTTCCCCACTTGCCGCGTTTGCCGTCACGTGATAAGATCTGGTGTTACGTCACAATGCCAACGCAGATCACGAGGAGTCACCCGACGTAGCCGTGTGTTTGTAGGCACCTGTGAAATGATTTAGATTTTTAGGCTCGGTTCGAATTTCCAGTGTTCGCACTATTTAATTGTGTACAATTTTGACACATTGAGTTGAGATCGCAAATGCACAGCCTGGGCTGAGTGAAACGATCAACCCGATTCCGGCCGCAGCTCATATCGCTCTATTTGTAAATAATCGTACTTCGCCGTAAGTAGTGGCCGTAAGTCGTACTTCGCCGTACTAGTCGTACTTCGTCCTGCTGGTTCACCGTGCTAGTTGTGCCGCACTAGTGTACGCCTAGTCAAGCTGCATCGTCTCCTCCAAGTGCAACACCTGCGAGTTCAACTTGAGGGGCAGCACCTCCTTCACCTTGTAGTTATTCGTTTCGTCAAGAAGCTTGTTCAAAGACCCCACCAAGCCAGCCACCTCGGGCTTGAGCGTGTGTCTCGAGTGCACCCACGAGGGTCTGGCTGTCTTGTTGCCTCCGGTCAATCTGATCACCTCCTTGTCCACATTGTTCAACATCACGGTGGTAGACTCCCTAGCAGTGGCCGACGCTGGCGCGCCGAACTTTAAAAGCGCCTTCAACTTCAATGCACTGATGCCCAACGCAGGCAATGGGATCTCCTTGCCAGGAAGCGCCAACTTGGCCGCATCGATGCCGTGCTTGCCGGTCGGGTTCGACGCGGTCAAGATTTTGGAGTAGGGAATGTGCTTGACAATCTGCACAGGCTTGGCTCTGGCCAAGTATCTGTTGGCCAACTCGTTCAAACCCAACTTTCTGGCTCTGATCTCGGTCTTGATGCTATTGAGCTGCGCAGCAAAGTCACTGGACTCGTAGTCCACGGGGAACGAGTCGGTGGTGTGCGACAACTTGAAAGGGTACACCGAGCAGTGCTTGTCGACGTATCCAAGCAACTGTCTCGCGCTCTTCAAGCGCAAGTGGTGCGTGATGGCCACGTCTCTGACGTAGATGGTGGGACGCACGTCCTCGACATCGGCCAACGTGACGAGGCCCTTCTCAGCAAAGTCGGCGGTGGCACACATTCTCAAGTCAACGTTGTACACCTCGCCGGCCGTCACGACAAAATCGTCGGTGGGGATAGCACTGGAAGCGTTCGTGGACGCAGCGGTCTTCTCGTCACGCACAATCAAGTCGGTGCCCGTTGATTTCTTAAGAAGAGCCTCTTCCTGGTTGCTCTCGTCCCACACCACACCCTTGAAGTCTCTCTCGGCAACCACACCCTCGGCCTGGCCCGACAAGAACCTTCTGACTCTTCTGATTTTAGAACCGGGCACAACAACACACCCAAAGGACTCAGCAATGCTGTCCACAAGTTGTCTGAGCACACTTCCAGTGACGGCATTCACGTTTTGCAACTCGGGAATCCATGGCATCATCTCTGGGTGCACGGCAAGACCCAAAAAGGCAATCACGGCTCTGGTGGCGATGCTGCACGCAACGATGGCATCGGCCTTGCTGCCCAACAATGGACCCTCGGGCTTCAACTCGTCGTCGATGATCACGCCGGGAGGGTAGATGACGAGTGTGTGAGAGGAAAATGCAGTGTAACCGTCAATGTGGGCCCCGAGAGAGAGGGTGACAATGTCTCCGGCCTGGAAGAGCTGCTGCTCGGCAGCGTCCAACTCGGGCGAGTAGTTGGACACGAACTCGTTGACCTCGATGGTCACTGGATGCGAAATGCCCTTTTCTCTCACCTTGTCGGTGTTGTTGTACACGTTGTTGAGCAACTTGACCATCATGGAGTCGCCCAAGATGCAGAGTTCTTGCACCGAGTACGGTCTTTCTGTCTTGTGCAAGTGGTAGGAGTCATTGATGAGCTGAATCAAGTATTTGAGCGTCGTCTGTGCTATGATACCGGCCGTTCTGTACTTGTCGATATTCTTCTGGTCTAGCGCGTTCTTCTCGTTGAGCAAGATGTCTGCGTCGTCCTGGTGGACCGCCAACTTAGCCACTTGCATTGTCTAGAGTAGTTCAGATACTAAGAGAAAATTTCAGAGCGCAGGATGAGATGGGCTCCGTGTGCAGGCGGCATCAACACCAGGAACAGTTCCCCCCACGATTCCATTTCCAATGTGAGGGGACTACGAGGGCCATATTATGAAGCCAACAACTCTGCTTTAAGCTTTGCTTGAAATGGTTTGCTGGATCTGACGAACCAAAAATGTTTCGCACTATGCTGCGATGGATGAAGAGGTGGAGAATAACACCAACAAAAAGAACGACAACTGCAGGACTCGAACCTGCGCGGGCAAAGCCCAAAAGATTTCTAATCTTTCTCCTTAACCACTCGGACAAGTTGCCTCAACTGCGAGCAAAGACGGACAGGTGCACTAAACCATGTGAACGAAGCTCCATGGCTGCAACAAACTACAGACGGGGAGAGAAGAGGTTCTGCGCATCTCTTGCTACATCAGAGCTCGGTAATCATTCATTAACAACATCACACTATGCTGTTCACTATGTCGTGAAGGGTATCCTTGTTCTGCAACACCACCGTGGCCGCCCTGCTCATTGCGTTCTTCTTCGACGAATCGCACGCCAACGCAATCACCGTCTCCTTCACCTTGAGTTCCGCCTTGTACAGGTTCTCGTCTGAGTCAAACAGCAACACGTACTCCGGGTGCATGCCCAAATGCTTGCCAAAGTACGCATACAACTCGTTCTTGGCAAACTTGTTGGCGAGCACCGCGTTGTCGGCCACGAGCGGGAGCCGCGACGAGCCCGCAGCCAGGTCGGCGTCGGATGTGTCGGCCCTCACCACCGAGACCGAGCGGTCCGTCACAAGGCGCCGCCTGCCGTACTTCTCCAACATGGCCTTGTTCTTGAGAGCGGCCATTGCTGCACGGAGGCCCGCGTCTTTCAATCCCGGCGCCACCCCTTCGCCGAGCACGTCGCTCTCCATGATGCAGTGCACCTTGTACGGCGTGTGCACGCCGTTGCCGTTCTCCACCACCTTGTACTCGGGGTGCAACGACGCGGTGCCCACCAACGAGTAGAGCTCCGTCTTGGCGTCCTTGTTGATGGGCGTCAGCTTCTTCAACTCCATCTCGGCGATCGAGAGCTTCGATGCCATCAACGCCGTAAGCCACCGCTCGATCTCCGTGAGGTCATACCCACGCTCCATCGCTAGCGCGCCCAAGTATGCCTCGAAGATGTCGGCGTAGATCTTCTGCTTGCCGGCGCGAAGCGACGCCTCGTCTATGTTGCAGCGGAGCGCGTGGTCGAAGCCGTACGCCGTGGAGAACTCGGCCAACGTCTTGTTGCTGACGAGCAGCGAGCGGATCTGCGAGAGATTGCCCTCGTTGGCGTAGGGGAACTTTCTATAGAGGATGAAGGTGACCAACGTGTTGAGCACGGAGTCGCCGAGAAACTCGAGCCGCTCGTTGTGGGTCAGCACTATCTCCTGTTCGTCCAAGTACGTCTTGTTGGCCGAGGTGGACTTGTGCTGGAACACACGTGCACGGAGGTGGCCGTCGCGGATGGTCGGAAGCTTGGGTAGCAGCGTCTCGGGTAGCTGAAGATCATCGTCTGGAGCGTCGTCTGTGGTTTCACCAGCAGTGTCGTCAAGCGACGAGCCGAGCTGGCTCTTGTCGACGGGCTTGCGCTTGTTCTGCACGAACAACGTGTTCTCCGTGATGTCGTCGAAGATCTGGAGCTGTTTCTTGTCGTAGAGCGTCTTGAGCTTGGCCACCAACTGCAAGAGGCTGTTCGCCTGGATCTCCTGGCGGGCAAAGCGGTCGACCGCCGGATCGGAGGCGAGCACCGTGAGCGTCTCCACATCGGGCGACTCCTCGACCACCGTGCGGATGCTTTTCTGGAGCAACCGGGCACAGTGCTCGAGCTTGTTGATTTCGGTGTACCCGAACGAGACCTTGCGGGCGGGCGAGGCGGCGCCGGTGTCGATCTTTCTGATTTTGGCGGGCACGGGCGAGTCCGACGTGGCCGAGGCTGCGTCTGCTAGAGTGCCGAGAAACGCATTCAATCCGGGGTCACTCATGCGATAGCCTGCTAGCTGTTGGAGATGAGGTGTATGTAGGACCAGCCATCATCCATAGAGAGCCGGCCAATTTGCAAGCACGAACGCACAAGGAACTCAGTACAGTCATTTCATCTCATGGTGAGTTCCCATTACAAGGATAGTCGGAAGGTAGAGATCAGAATATGGAGCCGGTGTAGCTACCTATTGTCCCGAGGATATAGATTGAAGAAGCAGGAAGTGTAGAGAGGTGGTAGAGGCGGGGAGGTAGAGAGTGGAGAAGACGAGAGACGTAACAGAATGGTCGATAGAGACGGTAAGAAGTGGTAGCGAAGTGGTAGACGAACGGTAAGAAGTGGTAGAGAAGAGGTAGAGCAGAGGGAGAGCAGAGGAGAGCAGAGGTAGAGAAGAGATAGAGTAGAGGTAGTGGAGATGTGTGGTTGTAGGAAAGCGATGTGAATAGTGCACTTGTCAAGAGCGAGTGCTGACCAAGGTATGCATTTGTGAAAGATCATTGTAGTATGTGTGCTCCAGCTTGATCTATGGCCGTGAGTGTGCAGTTCTGAACCCATTGCGAAAAATCTCCACCACCATGAGTATGCTTCTCAGGATCGCCACGCCGCGGGCACGCCTCTTTGGCCTCGCGTGCCGGGCGCCAGCATTCGCGGCGCCGCCACTCCGGTTCTTTTCGGTCTTTTCCCCCGTCCAAAACGCCCAGGCGCTCGCGCCCGAGCGCAAGACCACCAAGCACGTCTTGTCGAGAAAGACGTTCTTGGTCGACTACTACAAGCACTTGAACGACAACAACAGCGTGGTGTTGTACGTGCACCACAACAACTTGGTCAAGGGCGACAACTTGAAGGTGAGAAGCGACCTCCAGAAGGCCGGCGCCAAGTTGACCTACATCCGCAACCGCGTGTACAACGTGTACTTGCGGTCGGCGCAAGAGCAGGACCCCGCGTTGCACGTGAACACGTTGAAGAACAAGGGCGTGGAGCACCCGCTCGCGCCGTTGTTGAACGGCCCCACCGCGGTGATCACCGTGCCCGAGTGCAACCCTGCGGCGGTGGAGCAGGTGTTGCGGGTGTTGAAACAGGCGGGCGAGCGGCTCATCTTGATTGGCGCGCGCGTGGAGACGTCGGTGTTCGACGTGGCGCAGGTGGAGCAGTTCAAGACGTTGCCCACGAAGGACCAGTTGCAGGCGCAGTTGGCGGGCTTGTTGACGGTGTTGGGCGGCGCGGGCTTGGTGCGCACGTTGGAGTCTGCGGGCACTGCGCTCTACTTGACGATGGAGCAGCGCAGAAAGGACCTCGACCCAGAGGCCACGGACGACTTGTAAATACAAACAGCACAGCAGAGGGCGAGGCGTAGAAATAGAGATGACGAACCTGGCGATGCTCATGGTATGCTTGTGATGCTCGCGTAAGTCTGGCCAATGTCAGTAGTTACGACTCGGGAAGGTCGATGTACATGATAGTGAGATTCTCGGGAAATGCCAAATAGATGCAAAATGCTACCAGTTGCAGAATAAACTTAAATCAACGGAAAGCTTGAGCGCAGTCTGTCAAGCTAGCATGAGCCTCGAACAATGCAAGGAACTCCATGGACTGGAGGTCAATGGTGCAGTAACTGGTAGATGAAAAGCGCACCATACCAGTTAAATTCACCGCAAAGACAGTTCGCTATCATTTGGTCCGCACTTTATTGTTCGCCATCAATTGGTTGGATACGCTTCTAAGCTGTCTCTGGCGTCGTCAGCGGCTAAGTTCTCATTCGAGATCAACATATTGTCTATCGCTTACCCATCAGCGTTTACAGAGTGGCTGACATCGAGGCGTCAAGCCGTAAAGACTACATAAGTTGACTAATATCAAGGCGCTGGACGTGTGTATGACTGGACTGAACGATCGTTCTGATACGACGTAGTAGCAGCTTATCAATTAACGTCATGGAGATTATTCTCATTTCCTGGAGCCGTAACTCGAGCCCTACGGCGATTTGGATTTCTTCGGCACCAGCGGTCGCCCATAACGCACGGTCTTGGTGTGCTCCGTGCTCCTCTTTGGATCTACAGTGGTTGATCGCCAATTTATTAGTCTAACCTCACGACGCAGACTCCCGAAATACCCAGTCCTTTTGGTCCAAGGGACACAAGGGACGCAACTTGAGCCATTTTTGAATGCAATGCATATGAAACCCATGGTTGCACACGCCCCAAGCAGGTAGGCATTGCGGCGACGAGGTGTCGTTGCTGTGGGGGTGGCAATCGAGGCACGGCCGCATCAAGTGGTTATAGCAGATGGAACAATCGTCATCTGTCTTCCACGACCAGAACGCAACTGCCGTCCATTTCTTCACCTCAAACCGCTGCTGTTTCTTGACAGGAGCTTCAGGTGGGCCGGATCCCGGCTGTTCGTCAAAGTCGATCGGATTTTCGTTGTTCATGCGGAGGAAAGGAGTAGCCGAGGGTGGTCAGCAACTAAGCAGGCAATTCCGCTCTTAGAACAGGGCTCGCTTACCTGAAGAAGTAATAGCTGTTCTGGCTAGCTTCACATCCCAGGCTTTACGATCTTGTGCAGTCGCAGATCACTTCGGTTCTGATTAGCGCGTATGTCTGCCGAAGCCTGCATCATGCGGCTCTGCATTTAGAGAACGCCCCTGGTGTTCTCAAGGAATGTTGGCCAGTACAGCCTGAATTCGCTCAATTTATTTTTCGAGCTCCTCGCTATGCCGTGTTCCGAGAGACTCCGTGGGTAATTCTCCTCCGCCTCAGTGGGCAACTCCCCTCCGCCTCAGTGGGCAACTCCCCTCCGGCCCGCAAGGCACCAGATAGGGCTGACATGGACGCTGTCGGGACATTTGTCCAGAGACAGTCTTCCGTAATGTAGGCGATGGAAACATCTGCACACATACTTCAGAATCTGCGTGTACGAGACCAAGTTATTTTTGGTGTGCGCGAGTTGGGCGGGGTCCACCCAAAATCACGTTCAGGAGCTTAAAGCGCAAAGTCACGGGAACGCACAAGAAAAGAGAGCAAGCTGCTGCGTACCTTTGTCATGTGTCGAGTGTGATTTTGACATCTACTGTCTATCTTTTCGCAGCCAATTTAGCCTGCGCTACAACAATAAAGACTGCATAATGTTATCTCATAATGGACTAATGTGAGTTTAGTGATTGAGCGTCTTTCACGAACCATTGCATCTCTGCGCGCGTCTTTGCGCTAGCACCTACTTGTCGCTCATGAAATGTGATCCTGCCGCACAAGCAGCCCTGCTTGGTCTCCCACTGGTCCTCCTCCACCGTCTCGTGCGGTCTGGACCACAAGCTCCCGCTCCCGATCCGCCGCCGCTGCCACGTCCGTCCTGTTCTGCGCAACGAGCTTGGGGAACCTCTGCACAAACTGGTTGTTGCTGGTGATGTTCCACTTCTTGCTGTCCGCCGCAAGCTTGATCTTGACCAAGTCCGTAGTAACGATGGAGCCCGTGGTGTGCTCGTCGCCCGTCATGAAGCTCAAGAGCCCGGTCAAGATTGTCAGCACGCTCCACGCCGGGTTCCACAACTCTGGGTGGTAGTCACTCATGCTCAAACAGAGACGAGTGTTGCACGTAAAACGGCCGTTGGGCGTGATGATGGAAATGGCCGGCGGTTTGAGCGGATACCCCTGCGGGAACCGAACCATGCCGTGGTACTGGCCGTCTTCGTAGGGGGTCTGCGGCGGACCCGTGATCACGTAGTGCCACTCCAAGATGTTTTCGTCATTGGGCTCGGCCGTGAAGTACGGAGGAGGGTTTTGCTGTATCAGCTTGTACTCCTGGAGGAGGCGCAATTCCGCTAGTCTCGACACCATGGCGAAGAAGAGTGGGAGGTTTGGTTGCTATGGATGGGGCGTGTGCGGAGCTTTAAGGGGCATTCGTGCCGGTTCTAGATGTTTGGCGCCCTACGCTGGTGCACTACCTGTACGAGGTGTATTTTTCTACTAGCCGTAGCCAGAAGTGGGTTCTCTTGCGTCTGAGTGAGATTCTTCTGGCAAACTCACAGATTTGTACTTGTTTGTGTGCTTGTAAGGAGCTGTGTCGCTGGTCTTGTCCGCGGGCTTTCATGTGCGGGTTGCAGCTTTGCGACATGGCCCAAAGCTATAAAATCGCTCACCATCCTCAGAAAAAAAAGCTAACATGACTATTCCACAGCCGGGAGAGCATCGAACGACAGCTCGGCGGTCTGAGTCACCACCTTTTGCACCGGACCCCTTTCCTGATCCGCCATACATCGCAGATTGGAGAGAGTCACCCGACAGGATACGATGTTGGTCCGATGCAGAAAAGGATCTTCTACTAGGTGAACACTTGCTAGCAGATATCAGAAGTATATTGCGCTGCGGAAGTGGAAAACGGCCTCCTGCGGCCATAAGTCGAGACGCCGGGAAACTCTGCATTGACATGCATTCGGCGCGGGCATGCATAAGTGATGTCGTTTACTGCGAAATTGAAGAAGCATTGGAGAAACTTATGGATGACGTTGTGCTGACGACCCAACTGCTTGATTCTTCACCAAGGAAAGTACAATTCCACGTTGGTGTATTTGAAAAGTGGAAACGACACCTTGACGTGCTACTGGAGCTATTTGCATTCCTTGATCGAGGGTTTTTACTTGGGGAACCCAAAAAGAGTTGCATTAGCGAATATGGACAGCGTCTCTTTGCTCGGTTACTAATGGATAAAAATATAACCAGAGACTCGGATAAATTTACTGAGGCACTCACTCCCGTCCTCCTCGAGTTAAAAAGGAAAAGCTTTCAAGATCCGGCAGAACCTGAGACAAACCTCTACCAAATTGCTTTAAACGGGGTAAAATTATGCGAATTCTTGGACGCTGACCACAAAAACCAGTTCTTTCATAGATTGAGGCGTTCGATCGAGCTGGATTCCCATACACATACTTGCGTTGGCTTTCAGCAACATCTTGACGTGCTAATTAATGAGACGCTTTTTTTCTGCGCAGCGGGTATGCCAAAACGCTTGATCAGAGACACTATTTGCAAGCGCATAACCAAGGAGAGTCTACTGGAATTCAATGAGGCAATCAAACGCAACCTACCGTCTTTACTAGAGTCACAAAATTTTCCATACCTCAGAGTGCTCAATCTTATATGCGAGATGAATCTTGAAAGTTCCTCAGAGAGTTCCATGGGGGTTTTCCGTGATCAGTGGGGACAATACGTCGCGAAGAAGACGAAGCTTCTCATTCACAATGGAGAGAGAATTCCGCTCATTGCTTCTATTGTCGATTTGCAGGCGACTCTCTCGCACATCGCTCGGAAAATCCATGTCGATGACTTGTTCAACTATGAGGTGAGGGCCGCGATTGCCAGAGTTTTGAAAGAGCACGAAGACTATGCATTGACTCAATTTTCTAGCTATTGTGATACCTACATGAAAGGGAAGACATCAAAGAACTTTGAAGAGTTTGAGATCGAGGCTATTAGCATGTTCAAACTCTTGCCCCAGCGCAATTTCGCAGCAACGTACGCGAGGGATTTGTCAAAACGAATGCTCGCTGGCAATTCGTTTCGAAGTGTCGATGAACTAGCGATAGTCAACTGGTTCTCTTTGTTGGGAGATTACGCACACGATTTGAAAGCTATGTTCAGAGATATGGCAAAGTCTCGATCAAACTACACAATTAATCTCCTATCGAATCGCGGCCTAGAATTCACTGCTTTGATCTTAGATAAAGAGTGCTGGCCTAAGATACCCAGTCAAGGAAGTGAGCTTCTCATCCCTAAGCCACTTGATGATGGACTCACTGAATTTGCTAGTTTCTATAGGAGGGGGGATACGAGACTTGAAGGGCACGACCTTGATTGGACCAACTACGCTCTTCACCAGATAGTCTTGAGGGCTAGGTTCGAAACTCAAGACAAGGAGTTGATTGTGAACATGCTCCAGGCCACTGTACTAAAACAGTTCGAAGCTGCCGATGAACTTGAATTTTCATCCATTGTTGAGCGAACGAACTTGGACGAAAGGCTCTTGAATCGAGTCTTGTCATCCTTGAGTTCTCGCAAGTATCCCATCTTGACCTTTGACGGTAGCGTCGCCAGGTTCAATCTGTCATTCAAGGACAATTCCGTCTCAATATGCTTGCTCATGAGCGAAGATGGAGAAGAGGTGACAGAGTCCTTCTCGTGACTGGTTCCCGTGAGGTGCTCCCCACAAATGGAAAGCCGCTCCGATATTCGTTAACCTCGGAGTTTAACTTAGAGATCTTCAAGTTTGCGCCGTGTCACTGACGTGGACGTGGACGTGGTGCCATAAGTGCCAACGGCTTTGAAATCAAGATCCAGAAAGCTAAATGCTGACGGCGAGGACGCTACTGTCTCGGACGATTGGAGAAGGAAACTGCCACCTTCACATTGCCGCCAGAGCTCGCGCCCAGGACCCAGTAGTCGCTTTCATGGGGCATCATTGACGTCTAGCACGATCGGAAATCGGTTCTATTGTTCCCTTTCTCGTACACAAAGGAGAATGGCAACTCCACTTACCTTGCCAAACACGCAGGTGAAGCCCACGAGCTGCTGCCGGGCATTCCCATACTTTGACAAACAGGCACTTCAACATCTCGTTGATCTCGGACTCCATCGGCGCTTGTCCAACATAGCCAGCAGGCTGAGGAGGGCCATCTGAGCAAGGCTTCTGCGTTCTAACTGCGGACGCAGACACTCCATGAATCCATATCACCAGAACCAGAATAGGTCGAGTCTGATAACAAAGTAGAGTCGCTTCTGCTATATCACGATAGTTCAAATTAAAGATTATATATGAATCCACAGCAATAAATGATGCGTTTTCTATATGAGTATATCAGATTGATTGGTTCTTGCGTGTTCCTCAAGATCAATGTCGATGAAGTTTGCTCGATTTTCAAGATAATCAAAGAACGGTATGTAAACAGGTTGAAGACACTTCCCAGTCACTTTGTCTGGGAATAAGCAATCCAAGCGTTCGCCAAGCTCCTCCATGATCCTGGTTTGATCCTCCCCAGAGAAGTTCCTTTTCAAATCTGGCTCAATAGCAATTACCTCACCGTTGAAACCGACAATTATGATACGATCCTTCTTCTGATCGAGTCTTCCATGAGACCAGGATGCTCGCAAGGGAGCATTGAACACTCTTGGAAAAAATGAAAACTTGCCGACTTCGCTCGTCAGGGCTTTTGAAAGATCCATGACCGATAGGGACGTGTGCACGGAGTCACTAGCCACGAGTCTATTTCCCAAGACGGCCACCATGGTTCTTGAGAAGAAAGGTAACGAATTCGATCCAGAACGCTTGATAAACTTCATGCTTCGGAGCTCACCGTCCGGATAACCGTTCATAGGTGGATTGTACCGCAATACCTGAACACCGCCAGGTACGGTCACTAAGAAGTCACCGTCGATTTGTCCTTCTGTCATGGATTCAACCTGTTGTCTCCATCTAAACTGCGGTTTGAATTCGGGCCAGCCAGTATGCCGCAATCCACTATATGAAGTGGAATATATTGTGTCTCCAGCAGCAAAGAAGATTATTCGGCGCCGCCCTCGCACAATCCACGGGAGAATGCACGAAATTTTTGGAAGCTGACCGCAAGATATACGGACAAAAAGCCGACATGAGACCCATTGAGGACCATCAGTGGGACGAATTTCTAATAATATGATGGAACCACGGCCTTTGTTTTCGCAACCCAACACTAGTCTCTCCGAACCCACAAAATTGTCATCACCGTCTAGCCGGTTATCAAATTTCAATGTCGAGCAGCAAGCTGGGAACTCATCCTGCCCGAAAATTGGACGGGAGTAGGTGCAAGCTATCAATAAATCTAAAACTTTGTGGGACCTTCTGTCAACAAATATGAGCCTTTCAGAACAAATCTCAGATCTCGTCATGAGGACAAAGATGTTGACGCTATCTAAATAAAGGAAATTTATCACCTTCGATGGAATGCTAATATGTGCTGCCCAGCTGACCATGTGAGTGAACAAGGATCCAATCACCAAGCGATCTTCTCCCTCGCTGATCCATGCAAACCTTAGATGGTGCTGTTCGTTGCTGGGAAGCTCAACCATGGAGACCCCTACTTTATAATCGAAAGTGACTCGCCTTGGAAGCGGTGAGTCGTAGAAATTGAAGAGCCAAACGATTCCAGCATGGACGACTAAGAAGTGAGAATCGAGTTTAGAAAGGATAGGAACGACAGGGATACAGCCAAGATCGTAAACTTGCACCAACGTTAGAGTACTGTCTCTCCACTGCAAGCAAACAAGAGCACCCGATCTGGAGCCAATATACAAGTTTTCACTGTTTTGGTCGAACTCAGCTTCGTGGGGAACCAAATTTGAGGAACTTCGCAAGTCCGATGCACAATAGGTATTAAGATTCACCAGGAATAGCTCAGACCGAACAAAGTCGTGATCGTAGTAAAGTCCAACTAGCTCAGATCCGAATCCTCCCACTATAACCAACGTGCCATCCGTGATTTTGAAACCTCTTAGCATACTTGGCTCGAAGTTCACATGAAATGGGTCGAGTGGTTCTATTGGAAGATCGATATGAAGATGTACTCTTTCTAAGCACTGGTTCCCACTCGCATCGGAGAACACGAAAGCAACGTCATCAACGACCGATATTAAGAAAATCTTGCCAGGGAACTCTTTCAGGTTTGTTTCCTTCAAGTTTGTGAAGGAGAAGCTGTGTTCCGTAACCTGCAATATACATTTGGAGTTGACAAGATTCCCACAATATAGTGACGGTTCTGACTCCACAATCGCACATGCTTCAATATCCACTATTGCGGAACTTGAGCGCATAGTGCTTACGCCCAGTAGATTTTCTGCTGGTACTATCTCCATGAGCTTGGTTCCACAAGGCGAGAGGCAAACAAGAACGTCGTGTCCGGAGTAATGAAGGTAAAATAAACCGTTAAACTTGCGATCTCCGGTAGAGCTTGTCGACCTTATAAACATGGGGTATGCCCTTTGAAAGCGAGTGAGTTTAGTGCGCTCCCGAAGACCTGTGACAGACCAAAGTTCTTGAGACGCATGGTCCGGATGTGTACTATCTGGACGCGGATTTATGATCTGCAAGTCCCTAATTGGAGCCCAGTTGTGGAAGACTTCAATTTTGGTACCTTCGCGTATACCCAATGGGCTTGAATCTCGAAGGCCGGAATTTCCAGATGGTGCGCGAGGGAAGAAATACTTTCCACCATCTCCCGTATCACTTGCAAAGTACAAAGTATAGCCCGACTGACTCCGTGTGAGGTGAAACACTGATATTGGATCCACATCCACCACCTGACAAATTCCCCTAAAAACGAGAGTCTCGTCAACAACAACTGAGTAGATAACGCCATTAACTGAAGCTAAAAGCACTTCATCCGTTGACTCCAGGGAGAGTATCGGCGAAAGCGGTTCAAACAACGCGCCCGGAAATGTCCCATAGTAGGCAAATTCCGCAAAGGAGTGGTCAGCAGACACGATGTTGTGCTGGGTGACGATAATAAAAGTGTGAGGACACACGAAAAGAAAACTGCAGTTGTTGGCCAACGGCGCGATCATGACTGGTATCGGAAACGAGGCTTCGAGGGGCAATGAAAACCGTTCCAAATTCCCAGCGAAGGATTCTGTCGCACACCACTTGTAAAGAGTGAGTTCCAAACGGTTAATGCTGGATAATGTAAGCGTCAAAAACATTATGTGGTTGGCAGTTGAGGTGGAAGCCAGAGAGCGAGCGAAGCAGGAATGTAAAATCGTTCCATCGACAGTGACGTTGACATGCGGCAAAAGTTCGAGGCCACTCCGCGTTTGCTGGCACATGTGGATGCGAAATGAGAAAGCCGCCGACGTAGACACAACGAATTTGCCCGAGTCATGTGCCAGGAGCGTGTACCCCGATGTTTCCATCATACTGGGACCACTGGTATTCCACCATTGAACTACGAATGGCCTCACATAGTGAGACGTTGCGGTCTCGGGGACATCGGGAACGCTTGTGATAGCTGTCGAGGTGTTGAAGCTGCGTGGAAGCTTCCACAAACGTATGAGTAAGGTGTATCCCGATGTCAAAGATACTAGGAGCGAATCTTCTGTCAGCGGCGTGCGGATCACCGTGGAGGATCTCACTGAAGCAACAAGCGGAAACTCCACATTATCCACGGTGAGGGACGATGCTTTCACGATGAGCGTCACGGTGACAAGGTCTTGTTCGGGCACATTCTCCAACTTGGGCGAACCTATGGCAGAGTCTCCGTCGATACTCCTCGCAATGTTGTCACCTTCACCCACGTCGTCACCAACGAACGAGTCCTGCAAGGTTTGCTCGTCATCGTCGATGGAGGTGCTGGAGAGGCCCTCCAACGGCTTATTTGGGCAAAAGCGGAAGTCGGGAAAGAAGTTGCTGATGATGGGCGATCGGACCACCGTTTGCTTGGTGTAAGTATCGTAGAGAGGCTGGTCGCTTCGAAAAAAGCGACTATGGTCCATTGTTGAAAAGTTAATTCAGGAAACTCTGGAAGAGAAAACCTTCATAAGACAAAGAGACAGTTTGCAGCCTTTATCGAGGCCTGCAGGTAGAATACACTACAGGGCCATACAGGACCCATGCAGACGCAAAATACTCGTATATCGTGCATGGAAGTGGCAAAGGCTCAAATGCACTGGGGAGCGATTTGCAACGACGGCGAAACGAAGTACCAGCTCCGCTTCACCGCAAGCTTCATTTTGGCCACCAGAGCACGATGTAGCACCAGAGCACACTCCAATCCTGAGAAACCCCTCCCCATCGAGAAGTAATATAGAACTGGGGCCGTATGCACATTCCTTATGCCGTACGGCACTCAGTCGCAACTACGCAGTGCGAACGGTGGTTTTGTACCCCTGCCTTAGTCAACCCAACATGTGCACTAAGGCGAACATCGAACTGTTCTCGTCCCCTCGCTGATTTCGCTCCCCTAATGTACTTGCTCTTGCCCAGGAGGGAACATTGCCCTCTCCGTCTCCATCTTCAGAATCCTTGCCCAGTCCACTATGGTGGAGGTAGGGGTGCTCTGCTGCAAGGAATGAGCAAACCTTCCCCTCTGCGGCTCATTAGTCAACTACGCGAGTTTCTCGTTTGAGTCTCGTTCTCGCCAGATTGGTCAATACTGCACGAGCCCCGCTTCAGTGGTGGCGGCATTTCTAATTTCTGCCAGGCGTTGATGCGGCCGCAGGATTTCTGCAAAGTACGGGTCCTACTATGCAATTGACGACTAGCAGGAGGGGTCTCCATATGCAGTCTGAAATTTAGCTTGGGACGATCTACTGGAGTGATCTGCCCATATTGCCTTAGATTTCAATTCGGGTTCGTGATACATCGAGAGCTTGGTTGGTTCTCGAGAGCTGCGGTTGGCCCCAAGAACTTTGTGGGTGGTGCAATGGCGGAGTCTGCGTCTGGCCATCTCAGATAGGCCCTCAGTCAGAAGAGCAGTCATGAGCGTAGGCCAGACACCAGTGCCAGGCGGTCATACCTGAGTCAGACACAGATAATAATTCTACGGCCAGGCCAACCGTCTCTTTTTCCAAGTTGGTTGGTACAATGGTTGCGCAATGCACATAGCATGCTCACGAGAGTCCAGAGCAGAATCTCGACGTCCTGAGTGAGTGAAATGTTTGAGCGAGATTGTCCAAGGCAAAGTAAAAGAATCATAAGTCGGCGAAGTATCCTCGAAAGAGAAACAGCGTGCCCAATAGGGCGTCTGCTTTCTCCCCGTTGCCTATCGGATACTCCTCTGGGTGCTGTCTGCAGACGAGATGCTCATCTCCTACATATATTTTCACCATGGCCAAACCAGCGACGACGGCTCCGCCCAAAGACAAAGAGACGCAGTTGCGTGAGCAGCGGGACGCCGAGTCCAAGCGCAGAGCATACAGAGACATGAAGGAGGGGGCGAGAAAGGTGCTCAAGCACGCACGCATCGAGACGCCAACGCCCGACCCCGAGGTGTTGGACTTGCCCCGCAAACGATTCTACCGCCAGAGGGCACACTCCAACCCGTTCTCGGACCACCGGCTCGACTACCCCCAGGAGCCTGCGCTCATGGAGTGGAAGAAGTTGTATCCCCACTACTACAACGAGGCCACGGGCGAGATGACGAAAGCGGTCGAGATTGCGGACATCGGGTGCGGCTACGGCGGGCTTCTCATCAACTTGGCCACAGCATTTCCCGACCAGTTGAGCTTGGGCATGGAGATCCGCGTCCAGGTGACGCAGTACGTGGAGGACCGCATCATTGCGTTGCGGGAGCACAACAAGGAGCAGGAGATGTACCAGAACATCGCCGTTTTGCGGGGCAACGCGATGAAGTTCACGCCGAACTTCTTCACCAAGGGCCAGTTGAGCAAGATGTTCTTCTGCTTCCCCGACCCGCACTTCAAGCAGAGGAAGCACAAGGCGAGAATCATCACCAACACGTTGTTGTCCGAGTACGCGTACGTGTTGAGAGAGGGCGGCATCGTGTACACCATCACGGACGTCAAGGACTTGCACGAGTGGATGGTGAAGCACTTGGAGGAGCACCCGCTCTTTGAGCGCAAGTCGGCCGAGTGGGAGCAGCAGGACAAGTGCGTGGACATCATGACCAACGCCACGGAGGAGGGCCAGAAGGTGGAGCGCAACAAGGGCTCGAAGTACATTGCGTGCTTCGAGCGCATCGCTACGCCCGCGGACTGCGCCTAGTACAAAGCATGAACAAAGAACAACGTGGCTAGGCTACACAACGACACACATACACACAGACACACTAAGCAACAACACAGCAAGTAGTACATCAGGCACCACATGGACCACACGGGGAGGGCAGCGGCGCGAGCCGAGCCAGTCACCCGCACAGCCAATTGCCGATGCAATTGGCCATCGCAGCCACGAGGACCCTCAATGGTGCGCCTAGCACCGGAGCACACCGCTTACAAAGAAGCCACAGGCTCCTCGGTGACGGTCGAGCGCTCGGGCGAGGTGGAGGGCACGTCGGGGAACTTGGAGGCGCCGGTCGCAACGCCGGAGGTGGGCTCCTCGCGGGCAGTGCCCACGGACGAGCCGACGGTGGCGCCGGACGAGCCCGCGGAGTAGCCCGAGGCGCCCGCAGGGTGGCCAGAAGAGCCGACGGTGGAGCCCGCGGTTCTGGTGGGGAACTTGGACTGGACAAACTGGCCGAGGGGCCCGGTTCTCTTGACAAAGGTGTCAAAGTGGGGCGCGGCCTTCTTGTGCGCGGTCGCCGAGTACTCGGCGGTCTTGTCCTTGACAAGCTTGGAGTACTGGGCCACCGCGGCGTCAATCTCCTTCTTGTTCAGCTGGTACACGAGCGGCACCGAGAACGTGAGGAGCACGGACACAACAACCAACGTGTAGAGCGAGAACCACGAGGTCAACTTGTACAAGATGTACGACGCGCCCGCGGCCTTCAACGTGGCCTCGACGTCCTGGGCGTACACCACGCGGTGGAACTCCTCCTCGAGCACCTCGGCGGTGGCACCCAACGCCGGCAACACCGAGTCGCGGATCGTGGTGGAGCGGGACTGGGGCACGCCCACGTACTTGGTCACGAAGCCCTCGCCGGTGACCAACTTGCCGGCGTACTCGGCGGCGGCGGACACCAAGAGCGCCAAGTAGGCAACGTGGAATAAGTGGTAGAGAATGTTGATTTTGACGAGCACAAGGGCGCCGATGATGGCGCCGAACACCTTGCCGGTGGTGACGGGGTTCTTCCAGGTGAGCAACTCGCTGGTTTGGGACGACATGGCAATTGAGCAAAGGCGATTGGTGAGAAGAGTTGGTGCAATTAATTTTTTCGTCCCCTGAGTGCGTCTGTCACAAGACTTGCCACGCGATCTACATACCGGCAAGGGGCAACCACAGGCCAGGTGGCCGGGCGGGGCAGTGGCAAGCGACGTTGCAAAAGGCAAGCCGCCGCACGCGATTGCTGGGAACGGTGCGTTGCTTGCTCTGTGGTGTGGTTTGCTGCGAACTGACGAAAGCGGAAAGTGTGGGCGAGAAAAACTGGTAGATCAGCACGAGAGAAGAGCCATGAGAATAGCCATTGCGAAGTGGCGAGGAGAGCGCGAGCAGAGGGCCGAGGAGATCGGAGAGATGAAAAGACGGGCACAGATACGGAGAACGAGCACCCACACGAGTTTGCGAGCGACCGGAAGAGGGAATTAGCCTGAACAGAGGTTGCTACACCTTATCGCTCCGTGCAAACCGCACAGCCTGCCGGTAGTCCTGGACGATCTCGGGTGCGGACGCGCAGTGGCTCGGCACAAGCGCGCGAAAAAAAAGCGCGCCCTCGCACACACTTTGTGCCACAAGCGTAGACAATAGCTGGCCCACAAGCGCCTCGGCGGCAGCCACCTCGGACGGCAGCTGCTCAAGGCGCGCGAGCTCACGCTCAAGCTCGCGGAATATCATGCTCGTGCGCAGCGTCGCCACCGCGCCGAGCTCGCTCGTTGTCTTGTCGAGAAACAGCTGCGCGCCGTATGTGTAGGGGCCGTCGCCAAACGCTTGGCGCCACAAGTGCGCCACGCGCACGCTCTGCTGGGCCAATGCGGCAGTGGCGCGCGCGACACTAGAGGCGGCGGCCTCGCCCGCGCGGGCGAGACGACGGAGCCGGCCCAACTGGCCTCGTGCCGAAAACGGGGCCGCTACCTGGGCCCACGCCGCCACTACTCTGGCCGGCGCCTTCCTAGCTCCCTTTACACTTCCGTTTAGGGCTCTTTGTTTGGTGCTTTTGTGGCTTGGGCCGTTGTCCGGAACGAGTGTGAGTGTTTTGCTTGCGTTGTCTCTGTCGTCTATGCGGCTCCTGTCATCGTAGTTTGAACTCCCCGTGTAATATGAATTGTGTTCCCCACTATATGAGGTGTCCTCGTGGTTGGAACTGTGCCCGTCTCCCTGGTAGTTTGCGTGGTTGCGTTCGTTGTAACTTTCGTAGTCATTGTGCTGTTGGTCTCTACGCTTTCTCCCAACCCTTTTCAAGAGCCCTGGTTCTCCGTTGGCTTCGTCGGGGCCCAGCTGTGCTCCAACTTCGTGTCGTTGGCGCTATCGATGTGCACCTCGAACCCAATTGGAATCTCTGTCTCTTCCTCTCGTCCCTCTAGCATCCGGGTGACCCGCACCAACGCCTTGACGATTGCAAACTCCTCGCCCACGCTGCCCATCCTCAACTTAGACACTTTGCTGATGCTCCCGGCCAATGCCCGTAACGCAGTCTGCGCCAAACCAGCACTCGGCGCATTGCTCTTGAGTACCTTCCGCAAGTCTGCCCTGAGCCGATCGCTTCCTAACACTTCGTTCAAGAGAGCGAACACTCTGATTTTCGAAACGTCCGCCTCTTGAAGGCTCAATGCTGCGGCGCTGCAGAACTGGCCCACAACACGGGCAAAGTACTCTCCGTCCAGATCGCATTCGCAATCCATGAGCCTCACGTATGTGAGTTGAGTTTCCACTAGCTCTTCGAGCGCCTGCCGATACTTTTGCTCGTGGTGCATTGTGTACGGTTCTACATTTTTGGTCCGTATCATTTATTGCGCGGTGAAACGGCTGCAAAACAGGTGTACGGGTCTGCCCATCAAGTCTACTCCAGCATCAGATCAGGTCACTCCAGTTCCATCACGCCGCGGCCCAAGTACTCGCAGATCACCTTGAACCGGTCGTCGGCCTGGTTCAACCTCATCTCGAACACGTCATAGTTGTCGCTGGCGTGTAGTTGGTTATCGCGAAGTGCTTGCGCAGACTGCATCTCGTTGATACAGAGAGGACATTTCGGCTCGTCTGCGGTGCTGCTGTCTGGAATGTAGGTGTTCTCGTTCAAACAGCGCTGGTGGTACGAGTGCTTGCACTTGAAATGCACCAAGGGGAATTCCAACTTCAACTCGCAGTTGGAGCACTTGTTGTTCTGCAAGATGACGGGATTCGACGTGAGCTCAGCAAGCTGCTGGCTGAACTTGGTGGACTCTTCCTCGTACGACTGGATGAGTTTGGCGTTGTTGGTGATTTCGCGCTCAGTTTGCCCAATGTGCTCAATCAAAAAGTCCTTGACAACACCAATCAGCGCAAGCTCGTTGCTGCTAAGAATTTTGACAATGTCCACCGGGGTTGCAAGCTTGTGCTTGCGGATATTCTCCAACAAGAACCGGAAATCTTTCTGCGTCGCCTGCTGGAAGGTGTTTTTCGAAGACACAATGAAGTTGAGCATGAGCTTGTAAAGCATAGGCTTGCGCTCACCGTACTTGCGCACAACGTCGAAAGCCCCACTAAAGTCGCCTGTCATTTGTGCTGTCCGGAAAAAGCCTTCTTCAAAGTCTTCGCTTGCTTCTTGCGCGAGTTTTTCCCCTTCGACGAAACCGTAAATGTGTGATATTAACAACGCTGATGACTTGTCTAAAAGATTCAAGTGCTCTAACATGAGCTCTTTCGCTTTGCTTCTCCATTCTTCCTCGTTTGAAGGCTCATCTTTTGCCATTGAGAGATACATCTCGAATAGCGTTAGTAATAACTCCTTCTTGTCGTTCACATTGCCCTGAAATTTGTCAAACGTCTCTTTGCACGCTTCCAAAAAGACGATGAACTCCTTGGGATGATTGATGAAGCAAGAGAAGACCAAGCTGGGGCGGGGAGGGAGGTAAGTAGGCTCGGTCTCCTCCGGTAATTCCTCAGGAGCATTCTCCCCCAGACGCAACGGGCCTGCCAAGTATCCAAGAAATGCAACATAAGACGAAACGCTCACTTCCGGCTTTGGCAGCGAGTTCACGTCTGGTGACTCCAGGCGTTTTTCTGGAACTGAAAAGAGCGTATGCGATTCTTCGGGCTTATACTTGCCAGTAAAGACGTTGATCAAGAGTTCTGTAGTTTCCAAAGGCATGCAGTCAAGTAAATCCTTCAGGAAGTCAATAAGTATACGGAGCAATTCGTCAATTGGAAGTGTTTTGATGTAGGACATGCAATTCTGGTGTTGATGCAAATCGTTCAATTGGATACGAACGATCAACTGCGGAAGGTTGAGTTTGTACAAAAGCTTTGTTACTTGAGGGTAGTACCCACACTCCTTGAACAAATTGATGATGAGTGAGAAGTTGAGTTTGCTCAAGTCTAATTTCCCTGAACTCTTTTCCTCTCCCTCAGTATCCAAGTCTAGCTCTTCAATGAAGGTATCAAGTTCCTCGGTCATCTTCAATTTGCAGTAGCAACACAATAAAAGGGTCAAATGGTCGTTGTCTGCGAGCTTCAATTTGTAAAGGCTGGAGAGAAACTTGGTCATGTTGTGAATGTTAGAGACCTCCTTGAAATTGGTTATGACGTTAATCACAAGGTCATCGATCTTTTCCGACTCAGCATTGGCAACTTCATTCTCTGTCTCAAACAAGGGCAAACAATCAATATATTTTTCGATGGCAGCGTCGAAGTCCTGCTTCTCGTATAGGTAGTCACCGTGCAACTTGTTGATACGCATTTTGGTCGCCTTGCTTAGACTGTATTGGTTTGCGAGATTTAACGCAATCGAATACAAGTCTCTTTGTATAATGATTTCAACCTGCTGATTGATAGGTTTCTCGTGCAACTTGTATAATATGCCATCGGTCGACAAAAGATAAGCCTCGCTGTCGGTATTGGAAGTGAAGACATGTGAAATGGACAGGTTGGGTATCGTCAAACTGAACGAGATGTGCATGTTATTCATATCCAACACAAGGAGCCTGGTCAAAAAGTTCCGGGAAGAAGGCGCGGACGACTCCTCGACAGGACAAACCGCCAACAAGTAGTCCTTGAATAAACGGAGAATTTTCCTCTTGGGCACGTTGAAGTTGACAACATGAGCCTTGCTCGCATGGTTAAAGTACCTGAACCCTTCAGTGTTGGCAGTTATAAGCTTTGAGGTTCTGTACTCCAAATCCGAGCAGTCTAAATCAGCACCCAGGTTAGCGGAGAGAATTCTCAAAGGCTTTCCTTGGTTCCGTCCGGTAGTAAGAACCGTCAAGATTCTTGAAGTGGTTGTCACATACAAGATTTCCTCGGAACGGTTGAAGTGAACGCCTGTGATTGGATCGACACTTTCATAGACGACACGCTGCTTGGAGCCCCGGTCGCGAAGTAAGTCTCCCCTCACTAAAATAACCTTGCCATTAGTGTAGCCAAGGGCGATGCAAGTGAGGAACTCGTTGAACAGGAAGCACGAGATAGGATACGAGTTGTCTCCATCATGGACATAGACCTGAGTAATGAATTTTGTCTTCATTTTCTCGTCGGACTCGGAGACAGCATCTTCCAATTGGACAATTTTGTTGAGGTCCCATACCTTGATCATTGCCGGAGAACCTTGCTTCTCAGCCAATGTAACGAGCAAGTTGGAGTGAAGCAACTGTTTCATGAAAGTAATCCGGTATTCATTGTCACATACACAGAATTGTTTCACAAGTGCTAGCAGCTGCTTGGAAATGAGCTTGACATAGCCATTCTGGACCGCAAACGCAATGTATGTTTGAGTGCAAGTGATTGCTGAAAGAGAGGGATCGGAGAAAAGAGGCGAGCTCGATTGATAGCTTGGATCTCTTATCGGTAGGAAATCAAAGAGCTGGAATTGCCTCCACGTAGAGGGAAGGGACATGCTAGTTCTAATAGTGTTGGTGTGGAGATAAACGAGACTGCACGCAGGCGCAACTACTATGGAGCCAACACCGTAAGGTATTTTGGGATTTAAAGAAACACCTCTAGGTCATGGCGAGAGAAGAAGTCCTGAGATAGATTTCTCTCGTTCTGCGCCTATCAGTTGGAAGCAATAAGATGAGGCGCAATCTCTTAAATACGCATTACATGGACTGAACATCTCGCTAAACCGCTTGAAGCCTACGTTAAACCGCTTGAAGCATACGACCATTTTGGATGGATCTGGTTGCTTATAGATGGTGTTCGAGTGTTAGCGTTGGTACCTACAAAGAGAACTAGCCTTTAGTATAGTTCCTGAGAGTCTTCTATTCTAGCGCTTGGAAATAATCTGAGATGATCATGAGGACTTCTTACGGATGCAACATCCCACAATAACCGATTTCAAAACGTTTAAGTCAGTTCAAAAAACTGAACCTCTCGCTCTATGAATCTATGAGTATGTAGCTAAACTATGATCGCAGCCCTGCACCGAGCGCATCGCATTTTTTCACATAGTCAATTTTTGAAGCTCATCGAAAGCCACAAATCTCCATGTCATCGATCGCCCCTGCCTTGGGAGAGTCATATTCTCTCACCGAGTTGCCTCGAATCCCCGATCTTCCGCTTGCGGGCCGAGTCGTGGTACCAGAATCACAAAAATCGAAGGAATACAACTCCACCGACACCATCGACTTGGGCATCTCGAAGCTGATAGTCTCCAGCTATGTATTGAAGCCTACACCCAAATTGGTATGGTCATTCCCTTTGTCGCCTAACACGCTAGTGGATGCCATGGACGTCAGAGAGAATTTGTACTCCATTGCCGTGACGGAAAGAAAGAAGAGCAAGTTGCTTTTGATACAACGGGCTGAAAACGATTCTACATCAGAAGAGGTACCTTTGGGCCGCCCTGCTACGGGTGTTAAGTTCGCTGGCCCCAAAAGCATATACGTGCTCTTGAATAACGGTGAATTTGTGGTCTACAAGTACACCCAAGACCCACTTTCAGCACCTGCTAAGGTCGACCTTTACAACCTCCCCAGCTGTTCTTCTCGTGATACCAAGGTTCTTTTCCATTCTTTTATACTGAACCATCTGTTTAAACACAAAAATGACTTGCTATTCTACATTGTGGCATCCGCGAAGTCGGTAACATACAGATTAATTGCATTGGAAGAGGAAAAAACGTTTGAAATCTTTCAAATCTCGGGTGCCGCACCATCTAAAGGCATCTACGCATACAGCGACGGCATTTTGTCGCATCTTGACACCACAACTCACACGCTTTCAACCAGCTCTCTCATGAAGCCGCAGGAGATCATCAAGCTGTTTTCCTTGACCAATCTTATTGGTGAGCCTGACGCTGAAAGTCTGTATGCATTGACTGCAGTTGCTGCTGACCGCCTTCTCGTTTCTTTCAAGTCGCTGGTTATGTTGATCAACGTCAAGTTCGAGAGTTTGTTGAGCGAGCACACCAACCACTCTGGCAACAGAGTTTACCTTTGCTTCACTCTTCCAGTGGTTGGAAACTCTGCGCAGACCAGAAACTCTTTTGCATTATACTTGAATCTCGAAGACAAGACGAAAACCTGCAAACTCAAATTAATTCAAGTGGATGTTGGGTTGAACCATTTAATCGAGTCCCTTGGCAAGTCATTGCATGCTGTCAATGCCAAGCCTGAATGGAACGGATTGCCTCATATTGATGATGAAGACTTGGAGGCCGCCAGAGACGCCAACTTGAAGCAGCTTCAAAAGGTCTTCAAGACGTTATCGAAGTACAGATCTAAGGGCAACGCGAAGGATTTCAACAAGCATACGGTGGACTTTCTCACTGCCGGCACTAACTCCTCTGTACTCAAGTATACACACGGCAGGGACAGAGTCGTTGATGACAAATTCATCAAGCTGCTTTTGTCGTTGATCTTTGAGTTTGACGATGCAAAGGCGGTGCAGATCATCGACGAGAAGTTTTTACCTGAAACGGCGTTGACTTATCTTTTGAGCCACCCGTTGTTCCCCAAGGAATACACCCGCGGTCTCTTGATTCTCTTGTCTGCGCTCGATCAGCCGCAATTATTGAAGCAAGCCATCGACAACTGTCCTGCGGTCGATCTTGACGAGCTCATGACTGAGTTCCTCAACTTGACGGAAGTGAGCGAAGAGGTCGAGCACGACGGGGACCAAGGTGAGTTTGTCATGCAGTTTTTGCGTGCCACCATCGACCGCATGGTGAAGGATAACTCCATTGCCCTGATTACCAGCAAGTTGCTGGAGACATTGAACAGCGAGTACGAGGGTGCCAACAAGAAATTGGAGCGCATGTTGAATGTGTTGATCAACATTAACTCCAACAATTCATGGGCCGTGGTGCTGGCCGTGATCGACGTGGGTGGTTTATTCAACTGGAACATGCCCACGCTACAGGCGCTCAGCGACGTCATTGACTCCAAGGTGGAAGCGTTGACGCAGAACAGTTACAATTTGACCTTGACCAACCAATGCTTGCTTGGAGTTGAGCAGAAGAGCAAGAAGGACAAGAAAAAGAATACATCGAGGGTGGTGGACAACATCCATGAAATCACGAGTCAGAGACTCCAGTTGGACGCCATCTTGACCATGAACAACAGCTCGAACAACAGACGGTTGAAGGCTGACGAGGGTATTGAACTTGCCAAGCAGATCCCCACATACTCGCGTGAGCGCTTGGTATTGTGATGTCTGCGAATGATATACTACATAGCATGAATAGAAGCGGATGACTGACGATGCATGTGCTAGGCGGAACCTCATTCGAAGTAATGAAGCAGCCATCTTGCTGTACATAGAACTGGGAGGGTGTATTTGAAATTTCGTGAGCCTGGTCGGCGAAGCGCATAGTACAGTAAGTCACGCTTGATGCAGTAGACCGCTCGAAGAAGTAGAGCAGAAGTTCGGGATCGCTCGCTTTGCTAGCTGAATCGCCCCCTTTAGCCATTTCAATAGCCTTTAGCTATTTCAAATCACTAGAAGGTGTAGTAGGCGGTGGAGTGCGATGGACACCTGCACTCAAAAAAGTCAAGTGCTACTCTTGAACCATGAGTAAACCTGCGTTGCAAGCTTACAAGGCTGCCCTCCGAGCCACAAAGACCGTGTTCAGCGGGGATGGGTACATGCTCCTTCTGGCGCGTGCCAAGATCCGGGAGGGCTTCGAGGAGAAACGAGGGCTTACGGACGCCGAGGAGATTGAGAAAGAGGTTACGCACCTCAACGAGGTAGCGAAGTTCTTGGTGAAGAACGTCGTGCAGGGCGAGAAGCAGGCGAATGACCGGTTTCATTTGAAGTTCCACGCGAAGACCGAGTTGGGCAGCAACGAGACGATCAAGCAGTCGAACCGGGCCGAAATGGGCAGTTTGGCCGGCGTGAAGGTGCGCAAGTGCAGCGACAATTAATGTATATAGACACAGGATGGAACATCTAAGGCACGAGCCCTTGTAGAACGTGCGGGGAGAGCGCAGAGAAGTGGGTTGAATGGGAGGAGTTGAAACTGAAAGGTGCGGAATGAGCATCTGATAATTCACAAATCATCATTCGCAAATAATCGTACTGAAGATAAATCGATTAAGATGGTCACACTCGGTAGAAGTAGAGACTCTGCCGATGTAGAAGCCTCGAGAAGTCAGTGATGCAACCAGTATGGTACGATGGGAAGTCGAGAACAGTACGAATCAGAGAACATTTGCACGAGATAGTGAAGAATGCATGCCGGAAAAGGGGTATGGAAAGCGAAAGGAAAGAATTGCGTTGTGAAACCGGATACTGAATGAGATCTGCCCGATGGAATCGGAAGCCAAGCGGAAGGACAGGAAAGTACAATAGGATGCATCGATCCAGGACCCAGCGAACTGTGTAGAAATTATCCTAACCAAGAAGGGACAGCAAGATCGTGCCGTGGGGTTAGTGATCAGGAATTGATGAACCGTGGTCTACAAGAGTTGTTCGAATCGATGGGAGCAAGAGCAGGATGATAGACAGACAATAGATGTTGTAGGATGTGATGGCTGCGACAATTAAATGTTGCAATGGAGTCGCTAGAGACGTCAGCCATACAATGAGGCTAGCAGTATTTATATGACCGTGCAAGTGGATGTGTAAGTCTCTCAAGTGTATCACTGCGTTTCTAATTGTGTATGTCGATGTGTGTATCTCTAACTGTATCCCTAAGTGTATCCCCAAGTTATCCCTAAGTGTATCCCTAAGTGTATGTCTGAGTGTGTACCTCTAAGCGTGTGTCTTTAGAGTGCAAGGCTGATACTCGAAGTGTGTATCTCCGAATGTGTATCTCAAAGTGTGTATCTCAGAGTGTATTCATCTCCTGTGCATCTCTATGTGTTTTTCTCTATGTGTGTATCTCTATGTGTGTATCTCCGTGTGTGTGCCTCTGTGTGTGCCTCTGTATGTATCCAAGTGTGTGTCTCTACGTGTGCACCTGCGGGTATATAAGTGTGTGCATCTCCAGTGCATCTCCAGGTGTATCCAAGTGAATATATAAATGTGTATCGATACGTGAAGTGGATGATAGCTGGAAGCGCTCGTTGAATGCTTATCTGAAATTGAACCTATGATATGGAACGACTTGGTTGACTAAGGTGGAGTGGGTGCGAATATTTTCGCACCATGTCTCGAGACGTCCACATCTCCAAAGCGCTTTCGTACCTCCTCCGACACGGCGCGATCAAGGAGGGCCTCCCGATTGACGACGAAGGGTGGGTGCCCGTCAGCGCCCTCCTTGCCCACAACCGTCTCAAGGGTCTCCACGCCTCCGCGGACGACATCCGCCTGGTGGTGGCCGACAACGCCAAACAGCGCTTCTCGCTCCGCGAGGCGCCCGAGCTCGCGGTGTGTGCCAACCAGGGCCACACGATCGCTGTCACGCCCGCGTTGGTCAAGCTCGACGCGGCCACCATGCCGCAGAACGTGTACCACGGCACCTACGCGGGCCGGCTCGCGGCCATCGAGGAGCGCGGGCTCAGCCGCATGGCCCGCAACCACATCCACCTCACGTCGGACGCTGAGTGGAGCGTGCTGGGCATCCGGGCCAGCTGCACCGTGCTCATCTACATTGACACCGCGCGCGCAATGGCGGCGGGGCTCGAGTTCTGGCGGTCCGCGAACGGGGTGATTTTGTGTGCGGGCGACGCCAACGGCACCATTCCGTGCGAATTCTTCCGCGCGGTGGAGCACGTCCAGCCCACTGGAGGCAAGCCAGCGGCACAGCGCGGGACCAAGCTGGACGCGGGGTGTGGCGCGCGTGCGAGCGCGGGCCTAAACTAAGACATCGCGCTAAGCCCTCCATCGAAGATCGGAAGGCAGCGGGACTAAGCCTTGGTGGTCCTTCTCAACCATGGCCCGGAACGTCATACGGACGGTCTGGTGGATTCATGTGGACATCTGTGGATGTCTGGTGACGGCCTGGTGGGGTACATATCTGGAGGTCAGACGAGGTGAGGAGGCCTAAAATGTGGGCCTGTGTGGGGGCCGGTGCCTGCGTGCCCGGGCCGGCTCTCTGCCAGACAAGGGCCCCAACGCGCGCGAGCGCCCGCGGTCTGGCTGGGCACGGTTTGGTCCGCTGGGCACCCTGCAGAATAACGGTCTAGCCCTGCCGAAGGTATAACTGTTGCTGGTCCGCTGGGTGGATCCCCGACTACTTCAACGGCTCGGAGCGCTTTCTCGGTGCACTCATCTGTGTGTCTTCCCGTGTACGGCCCCTCCCGGTACCGGTGTCTCTGCAACAATCGGCCCGCCCGCGAACAAGATCTGCCAGTGGTACTGCTGTGACTGCGGCAAGGCCTACGGCACGCTCGGGCCCCACCCGCTGCTGAGCAAGGTGCTCGAGCCCGCCACCCAGTTCACGTGTCTGCGCTGCCGCCACATGATGTGCCCGTACTGCTTGAAGCTCCGCTACAAGGACCTACGATGAGGCGGTGTGGCTCCATCTCACCCCGCAACGCTGTCCCAGGCGGCCCGAAGCGGCCGCCACTGCGCACCGCCACGCCGCCGACTCTCCCACACCTCCGCCCTTGCCCTGCTCAGTTTCCGCTCTCTTTTAATACACACTGACGAGCGTCAGCGTAGCGCGTGCCGGGGAAGCATATGGGTTTGGTTTTCTCCTGTATAGGCAATTCTCGCGGCCCCAACTTGCCCCATCTCGGCCCCCATTCTCTGGCCCGTGGTTACTCCCTCTGGCTCCGGCTCTTTTCACTTGCCTTGGCTCTCTAGATACCCCAGCTTCCCCACTCTCCAGAGGCTCGACTCTCTCCCCACCCGATATGCGAGTCCTCCACTCCAAACACCAGAAACTTATTCTCCAGTGCTACCCGCCAGGCAAGGGCGTGGACAAGCGGCCCAACCCGCTGGAGCTCTCGTACTTGCTCTACTACGCCTCCACCAGAAGGGTCAAGTTGGAGAAGGTCATTGACTTCCTCCGCCACAAGACCAAAACCGACGCCCGGGGCAGCAAGTCCGGCAACCTCCAGGTCACGTTGGCCATTGTGCTGGCGCTCATTGACAAGTGTCCCGACAACTTGAATGCGTTTGCGCTGCAGGTGTGCTCCATCTTGTTGACAATCCTCCACCTCCACGAGTTGCCGCTCTGCAAGACGTTGGTGCGCACGTACGGCGTGTTGTGCTCCAAGTTGGACAACGGCCTCTTCACGGGCGACAAGGACTTTGTCGACCTCTTCACGCAGTTGACGCTGAACATGATCTCCACCGCGGACGCGCAGCTGAAGGTGGAGACCACCAACACGAACGAGTGGCGCATGATTGCGTTGTTGACCTCGCGGCATGTGTTCCACTGCTTGGCATTCAACCCGCGCATCTCGCGCACCTACCTCGCCATCTGCGTGCCGCTCTTGATCCTGACCGTGCGCCTGACCACCTCGAACGAGGCGTTGTTGACGCGCTTGAACAGCAACTTGAACGTGGAGCGCGGCAACGAAAAGCGCTTGAGCTACTCGGTCACCAACAGGACCGCGGCCCACCTCAGCAACACCGCCAAGAACTTCGACGAGAACGCCGTCACCGAGGACGACTTGACCGAGGAGGCGTTCTTTGCGTTGCGTGCGCTCTTCAACACCAACCTCTCGAGCCAGATCTCCGACGCCACGAGAGAGGTGGTGGAGAACGACTTCCGCGTGTCGTCGGGCACCGCGTCCGCGTGGGGCACCAACTTCTTGGAGATGTGTGCGTCGTGGGTGCCGGTGCAGTTGCGCTTCATTGCCCTTCTGACCTTGTTGAACCGGCTCTCCATCACCTCCGACCAGGCCAACCGCAAGTCCAACAACTACGCGCACATCAAGCACTTCGCCAAGTACTTGTTGTCGCTCGTGTCGTCCGACTTCAACATGATTGGCCTCTCCATCTCCGACATCATTCAGCAGCTTCTCAATCTACAGACAAACTTGCATTTGAGCTTGGCCGACTACCTCTCCAAGGAGGAGGTGAACGACTTGAGCAACATCTATTCCCAGTGCGTGTGCAACTTGTCCAGCCACATCTACTACTTTGATCAGGTGGCTGACTCCATCGAAGGCATCTTGATGCAGATCGACTCCGTGCTCATCGCCGCTAACTCGTCCACCGTGCGTATCCACAAGTTGGTGTTGACGTTGCTTGACACCATCGCCATCATCTTGAAATTGTTGGCGCGGAAAACGAGCTCCATCGCCCGCAACCACGCAACGTTGGAGAACTGGGACATCAGCTTCCAGTTGTTGACGTTCGCGAAGTCTTACACGAGCTACAGCGAGAGCGCGTCTGCGGAACAAGTCTCCTCCATCCAGAAGAAATACCTCGACGTGTTCAACAGCTTTTTGAATTCCGAGTTGACGAAGGGTGATGAGAGGTCCCAGGAAGATGTGATGGACAGCAACGCCGACTGGTCTTCGAAGTTTCTCGTCCCCAACTACAATGAGTACATCAAGCACAAGGAGAACGCCTTGGCTTCCGTGCTCGTGCGTGCACACGACTACTTTGATGACGCCAGCTTCGACCTTGGAGTTACTGCCCAGCTCGTCAGCGCACTCGTATCCATCGAGCAAATCATGGGCGTCAACTTCTTCCACAATTTCCTTCCTTTCTTTGAACACTGGCAGGCCCAAGACACAACAACCTCGATCCACGTGAGAGCCAGAGACACTGCTGCTTACATCATCATCAGGAAAATGATTGATGTGTTGGAGAGCAAATATGCAGACAGTTTGGAAACCAATGTGCGCAGGCTGAGACTCAACACAGCCATCAACAATGATATTAAAAGCCGGCAGTCGACGGGATTCTGGGTCTACGAGTTGGACTCGCCTCAAACTTCAAGGGAACCTACGGGAGAGTTCACCAATGAGGTTTCTGCCAAATTGTTGTACGGCTTCTTTGCGGAAACTTCCTTGAACCAATGGATTAGTGCCCAGAGCTCGATTGTGTTCGATGTTCCAAATGGGAACGCTTCTGCCGATGGAAAAGCCGATGGCTATGGAGGGTTGGTATTGGAACAGTACCAAGTCAGCCGCTCAAATCCACAGGGAAGCGGCTTCGGCTTGGGCAATGCGAATGATATCACCTCAATTTACTCGGGGCTTCTTACTGGGCGCCAGGACAGTGGTGTGACCCCCGACGCCAGCCACATCACTGCGGACACGATACCCACAATCTCGTCGCTGGCCACGCAGGACCAGAATAACTACAAGTTCTCTTTGATGCCGCGGGTGGAGGACTTGAAGCAGAGCGTCAACGGTTTGCCCGTGCAAGACGAGCAGTTTTCCTTCAAGCCTCGCACCGGGACATCGCCGCGCTCTGTTCTCCAGAAGCAGATTCACACCACCGATGTTGACTCCATTCTCAATGGACTCAAAAGTGACGACGACAACGAGATTGTCGTGTAAGCCGATGCAGCGGCAGGAAAAATATATGTATGACAAGTAAGGAAGACCTCTGTATACCCACCAGAACCCACGACTTCGACTGTGTCCCGTGATTGTACATTACTATATACACTTATTCGTCGTCATCACCCAAAGCTTCAAATGCATTAAACGTCGTGGTTTGCTTGTCAGCAATAGCGTCTCTGGGGTCCACCGCCTTCGAGGACCCCAAGTTCTTGTTGTTAGGCCGAACCTTTGCGCCCGAGTCCTTCAACAGCTCGCGGAACTTGATTCTGTCGTCCGCCTGGTCCTCCCCAAACGACTTTCTGGGCTTGACCAAGGTGGCCCAGCCATCCTCGTCCACCGTGGGTTCGGACTTCTTTCTCAAGTTGGGCTTATTCCCGGTGCGGGACAACCGTCTTCTGTTCAAGTGAGTGTATGATCTCTCGTTGCCGTTCTCGTCGATGTAGGAGTCCGCGTTCGAGATCTTCACTTTCTTCTCGTTGGCCACATGCTCTCTCACCGACTCCACCAATTTGTTGAATGCGTCCAACACGTCCGGCTTAGGGTTGTGTGCGAGTTCTCTGGAGTCTAACAACTGTTCTTCGGTGTACTTGGCCATGGCTGCTGTGGAGGAGTGTTCAGTACTTTTTTTTTCTCACGAATATTGGGTGCGCGACGACTGAGTACGACTTGGAGTAGCGAAACTGGGTTGCCCGTTCAACGCTTTTTTTATGAAGTTTGACATTGCAAAGAACTGCTTTTTCGAGGAGAAAGCAATTTGTTCTCCGCATTGTTTCTCTGCGTGGATTGATCACTTCGCTCACTAGTAGCGAGTAGGTGTGCCCTATGACGTGAACTAGCCACAGTGAGCAATCGCATTCCCACCTAGTACGGTAATGAGCTCAGTTTCCTTTGAAGAATGTACTCTGACCGGTAGTGTAAGTGTTGTTTGGAGATACATGTAGCACAACAGTGTCGTTGTGAGACCTAATTCAAGATTCCTACGATGTGCCACAAATTGTAAATGTTCGTTACCAAAGAGGGCCATATTCTGCTTGTCACTACTACGGATTAACCTTGTACTTAGATTTGGCCGAGAAGCATTTCTAGAGCGCAAGGTAGTCTAAGGACAGATGCTGAGTACTCAGCTAGGACAGCTATATGGTTATGATCAGATGTCGCTTTTATTAAAGGGGCTTCGATTAGAGGGGCTTGACTAGAGAGCTTCCATTAGGGGCTTCTTTTGCAGGAGCTTTCATTGGCTTGGCTCTCTAATTATCTTCTGTGGTGGCTCACCCTATCTGTACATCGATGCGAATTTCGCGATGAGCTCAACCACTTTTCACGATGCCCTTGATCAAATCTTTGAGCAAAGTTCAGAAAAAACTCTCCAAGCAGTCTTCTGGCTCGCTTCATGTGAAAGGCAGAAAGTTCAAACAGCTCAATAGAGCCACGGAGAGAGAAATCAGAGTGAAGGCTAAGAAACTTCAGTACGCGGAGAAGAAGAACCATGAGTTACTATTTTATCTCCACGTACAAGAGACTATCAATGAGACGAAAGAGAAAGCGACTTTTGACGCTGAGGAAATGAGAGCTATCATCCAGGAGTGGGTGTCTAGAAACGACGAGGAGATTGCTCGCATGGAGAGTGAAAGAAGGCCAGGGAGACCAATGTCCAACAAGCACCAGATACATATTGAAAAGAGAAAGCACGACGAGCATGTGTTTGAAACGGGCTTCAATATCCCTGACCTAATGGACGAGACTACTGTGTCTAGAGTTCGGGGATGGAACGGCACCAGCGGATCGACTACGGCATGGAAGTTCACCCTCATCACCAAACACGCCCCAGGTGACGAGATGACCCTTTAGATGTACAATAACCAATCGGTATTTATCATGAAAACATATAACTAACTGCTGACCTTGGTCACTTCCATAAAAGTCTCTTCCAGAGAGACGGCTTCTGCGTGGGAATGTGACTCAGTTTCGTGGGCTCCTGGGAGTTCTCCACAATAGCTTCCTCCAAAACAGTAACAGCAGGCGGGGAAACCAACTTGGGCACTTGGGAAGGCTCCGGCTCTTTTTTGAAGACATTCCCTTCCTCGGGTGTGTCGCCAATCCAGATGTTGAAACCAAGAAGCGTGACAAAGACCGCTCCGGCAATGGCCAAGATGGTTTTGATCCGCTTGAGAATGTCCTTCTTGCGATCGAACTTGATTCTTCTCAAGACGAGCATCTTCTCGGTGCCTCCGCTGCTGATAACTCTCCAATTCTTCTTCTGCAACTTTTTGATGTTTTTCGAATACTTCTTCAACTCCTCCTCGGGAAATTTCTCGAGAACGGCGAACATATCCTCAGCAACATGGTCCTGCCCGAGTGGATTGTCGGCCGATCTGAAAGTCTGACCGCTTGGCGTCAAAACGAGATACTCGAACATATTGTCTGAGCCTGGGAACATGGGGAACCCAGTGGCTTTCGCACCCGAAAACATAGGATTGAAGAAATTCCGCGATTCCAATGAACGATAGCCTTTGCACTTGTTTGCACTCCACTCGTAGGCTTCTCTCTCGCGCCATTTGAACTCGTCCTTGGTGTCCTTCTCCTTCTTTGCTTGCTTCAAAAACTTCTTCAATGTTTCTTTGTCGAGGGGCTCTGACTTTTCACCAGACTTCACTTTGTATGAATCTCTGATTTTCTTGGCTGTCAAGCTGTTAATCGCAGCATGTTCCGCTGGATTCTCTTCCAAGATCTTTCGTTCCTCGCTGCTCATCGCCTCAGCAAGAGCTTCTTGGATCAAAACCTGGTTCTCCGGGATCTTTTCTGCTTCGGCGGCGGATGTCTCCTTACCGAGAAGCGCAAAAATATGCTCAGAGTCCCGGTATTTCGTACCATTTGGACTACCGTCCAAGAACTCAGACATTTCAAACTTGTTGTCTGCATCCTTTGCTTGCAAAGTGCTCTCAAATTTCTCGAACGCAGCCGCATTCAACAAAACATTGTCCAAGACAAATGTCTCAGAATTGTTGTATTTGAAAACACACTGAAGGTTGCGGTACAACTTCTCGTAAATGAGTTTCTGGTCCACAGAAACGTCATTATCACTTATTGTTCTTAGTGTCGCCAAGATCTTTGGAGCGGACGAGGCTGCAAAAAGTTCACCGAGCTCTGCCCTCAATTTCGTGAGTTCAGCAGCATACTCTTCCAAGAAGACATCTTCGGGGATTTGACGATACGCTCTTTCCGTAGATTCCTCGACGCTCTTTCTTGACTTAGTCTTAGATTCAAACTCATTGAACACGCTTTGTGAGTGTATCATCGTATCCAATATGCCGGTGTTTCCACCGTTCCAAACAAACAACTTTTCAAGCTTTGCATGTAGCTGGATAAACCTCACCAAGTTGTTCTTCCCCATTCGCAGGGCCAAATTCGTTGATGGCAAGTCCTTGTAAATTTCCTTGATTCGTTTGCCCATTAAGCCCAAAATCTTTTCTGGTGGAAAATTCTTGTACGAGGACCTAAGATCGTCATGCCTAAACAACTCCAATTCTGACACATAATCATGTAATTGAAGGTTGTCGGGGATTTGAAGGTATGTGCCAGGGATGGAAGAGGCGGTCTTCTCCTTCTGTGTCCCGGGTGCTGAGGCAACGTTCTGCTTGTCTGCACCAGCCTTCACCTCATCTGTGTGGGCCTTGAGTGCAGCTTCACGTTTGGCAGCGAGCTTCTTCTCAAAATCACCCAAAACCGACAGAGAGCGAATCACGGCGTCCAACACTTCCGTGTTGCCACCATTCACAGCAAACAACTCTTTCAAACGGGAAAGGACCTTCATAAATCTGACAACATTGCTTTGGGTGATTCTGGAGGTGGGATTAGAAAGGGGAAGGTCATTGCGTACTTCGTTAACGCGTGTTCTGAGTAGCAAAAGGATATCATCAGCAGTGTGGTTTTTGAAGTCCAGCTTAAGTTCGTCCTCCTTGATGATCACCAATTCAGGCGTGAACATGTGAATCTTCAAATGCTCAGGTATCTGCTCGTAGGCGGCGCTCTCCAGGACGGGAGCTGCCTTTGATGGCGACTCAGAGGTTTTCTCAGTATTGAGGGTTGCAGACGAGTATTCGTCGAGGAAGTCTGTGTTGCTACCGTTGATGTCAAAGTTGGCGATCAACAAATCATTGAGCATGGCAAACCTTGCAACATTCTCGGAGTTGATGGCCGAGTATGGCCTCGTTATGTGCTCAGAGAGCACCTCCGTGAGCCTTTGTTGCATGTATCTCAACAAGGTACTATAGCCCAAGGACGAATAGTTGAAACCAGCGAGATCGACAGATTTAAATGCTGAAAGCTCATTTGAAAAGTCCGCCAAACCCAAGTTGTTGATCCGCACGGTGCTGAATTCATGCGCCTTCGTTGGCACACTCAAATTGTGGACCTCGGGGTTCATCTGAGCGACATGGGAGAAGCGCGTATCTTGAGCTTGCGCAAGTGCTAGCAACCCGGGAGTCTCCAACAATGTGTCGAGGTACTCAAAGGTTGGGCGGATTTTAAACGCATTGAACTCACGCAACGCAGCGGTGAGTTTCTCCACGTCTGCCTCGATAAGATAGCCCGAGTCGGCATTGGCGCCGGCCACGGCATCCACGATTTCCAGAACTGTAGACGCGCCGAAGCGCTTCCCCAAGCGGGGAGCTGCGGCCTTCAACAAGTGGGCGCGGTCGGGAATATCCAAAAGCAACGCCAAAGACGTCTCATAGTTGTCAAAGATGTTGTCGGACATCTTGAACGGAATGATGGCCTTGCCCTCATAGCGTGCGGGAAGGCAGGTGTACTTCACGTCCCGCAAGGTCTCAATCTTGAGCACCCCCTCGCAAAGAAGCGGGGAGAACGCATCCAAAAATGACTCGATAAGCGCCTTTTCCTGCGCCGTGTACGTGTCCTTGGCCGCTTCCTGGTGAAGCAACGCGAGAATTTCGTCAAAGCGCGCCAAGCCCATGTTGGTGTAGATGGCGTTGAAGAAGTTTCTGTGGGTGGAGAAGATCAACTCGTCAAGGCGCGAGGTGGTGAGCGCGTTCAACTGGTCCTGGAAGCGGGGCGCCTGCTTGTCGGCGAGCAACTGGTGGATGTCGCGGGCCAGGATGCCGCAGTCCTCCAACGTGAGGAGCAACGCCTGCAACGTTCTGTAGCGCAGCACGAAGATCACCACGCAGAAGAAGTCCGCGTCAAAGAGCAGCGAGTGCTCGTGGTCGCGCAAAAACACCACGAACTCGTCCACAAGGGCCGAGATCTTGCTGGCCACCGGCGCCACGGAGTCGAGCCGCTCAAACGGGTACTCGCTGTTCAACGCGCGCAACTCCGGGAAGAACAAGCCGAGCCCGTGGCCGTACATCTCCGCGTACGCCGAGCCCTTGCTCTCGAGCAACTCCATCACCGTGCCAATCACCACCGGCACGGACTCCGACACCTTGCTGCGCACGGAGAGAAACGCCAAGAGCTCGTCGAGCCAGCCCTTGGGCCCGGCGGCGTCGAGCCCGGCGTAGTGCGCGAGCTTCCCGGACCGGCTCAAGTCGCGGTAGATGCGGAGCACGTTGGCAAGCTCCACCGCCGTGAGCTGCGCCACGCTGGAGAGCTTGCTGGAGTACGACACGCTCACAAAGTCGTTCAAGTGCGCCAACTCGGCGCAATGGCCGCACACGAACGCGAGAAGGTCGTCCGACACCGGCAACTGGTCCAACGCGGGCACGCTGGCCAACGACACCTGGAGCAACGCCTTCTGCACCAACGCGGGGCTGTACACGTGGCGCAGCACGCGCTTGCCGTTGAGGTACACGGCCAACGACGAGCTGGTGGCGCCTGTTCGGCGCAAGTTGATGAGATCAATGTCCGGATCGGACTCCGGATCGGAAGACGCTGTGGCGAGGGCACGGGCACGGGCGGCGCGAGGGAAGCGGGCCGTGCACGCCCACGCCCAACGCATGCGGCCGTAGCGGCGGGCGCTGTGCCTCGAGAGAAGAGGCAACATGGTGTGGAGTAGATATCCCTTATCGGGGATGCACTGGTGCGTATATGATCTCGGATGTCGCGCGACATCCTCCACCCTCACCCTCCACACCTTCATATACTCAACGGCTCAACCCTCACTCAACGTCTCATCTCCTTCCATCTCTGTTCATCTCTCTTCATCTCGTCACTCTTCTCTCATCTCTTCATCTCCTTCTCATCATCTCATCGCAACCCATCACAGCTCATCACCCTCGTCACATCTCACCACCGTCACTCCCTCACATCATCAAATCTCTCTTCAGTCTGCATCACTCTTGCATCGTCGCTTCGTGCATCGTCACTTCTTGCTTCGTCGCTTCTTGCACCGCCACTTCGTGATCGTCGCTTCGTGTTCGTCGCTGCGTGTTCGTCGCTTCGTGTTCGTCTTCTTGCATGTCCTATCTCCACTAACTCCGCCGTTGTCTGCGACTGTCCTGACTACTGTCGCCCGGCATGCAGCCATTGTTACGATTTGCTTTTTGCGCTGCAATTTCTTCCACCGCACCCCATATGCAGCAACCAGTGCACGGTGACTCTGTCCATCGCCTGACTTCTCCAGCCGCACCGCCCATACCCAGGCACCATAACCCGATCTGGGCCATAGCCGCTGCACTCGCTCACGTATGGGCCATAGCCGCTGCACTCGCTAACGTGTGGGTAGAGACCCTGGACCCTTAGCCAACGCTCTAGTGAAAACGCTAGTCCGGCAATTCTTGTCGCTGGCTTGTGTGCAGGACAACACCGCCGCCGAAGCTTCACTCGCCGAAGAATGACAACGACGTGCGTGGCCTACCCCGGGTGTAGATCGCAGGCCGGGCCACGTCCAGACGTGGGCCGATCTGGCGGGGTAGCCTGGACCCTCGCTCGCTTGGCCCTCTGTGCGAGTTCCTAACCATGCGCGCTTCTTTCTTCGATTGCTTTTTAATCTTTTCTCCACCTTTATTTTTCCATACCATCGCATCTACCACCTTCATCCTCACCTCCAGGCCCACCTCCACCTCCAGGGTTACCTCCAGCCTACCTCCACATCCAAGGCTTTGTGAGCTTCTTGATCTCTCTCCTCGAGCATCTCGCACAGAACAGGGTATCGCCGTGATATCTTGGCTCCAGACTGCGATCCATACTGTCACCTCCAGGCACACTACGGTCACTGCACTGGTGATGGCCTCCATCCGGCAGCCCGTCCCGCTCGGCGGCGCGCTCACGCCGTCGTCCACGCCGCTGCACACGCCGGTGTCCGAGTCCGTGGCCGCGCTGTTGCACGAGCTTCTTGACGACTGCTTCCAGACGGCGCTCGACGCCAAGTCCGTGTGCCCCGCGCGCCAGGACTACGTCGCGTGCTTCCACAAGTACTTGCACGACCAGCACTGCCACGAGAACCTCGCGTTCATCATCGAGATCTTCCGCTACGAGTACTTCTACGACAAGACCCACCCGGCCAAGGACCAGGGCGGCCTCGTCAACGCCTCGCTCGAGCACTTCATCGACGCGTTGCCCTACCCGACCAACGCCATGCGCCGCAGCGTCTCCAAGCGCCTGGGCGCGCCGTCCGTGCTGTCGGGGCGCACCCACAGCGCAGCGTCGCTTCCCGACCAGGTGCTGTTTGAGTTTGACTTTGAGCAGCCGCCCGCGGAGCAAAGCGACGCGTGGGACGCGTTGCGCAGCCAGAACATCTCGGAGTCCGACTCGGACGCGGCGTCGCTCGCGGACTCGTTGGTGTCGCTCGACCCGCAGGGCTTGCTCCGCGACCAGTGGCACGTCATCTTGGCCACGTTCATCTACGAGAACTCGCCGCAGCAGGTCAACTTGTGCGACGCCACGTTCCGCGACCTCCTCCGCACGGACGAGCAGGACGCCGTGCACAGCCCGCGCGCGCTCCTCGCGGCCAAGAACGAGGTGATGCAGCTCCTCCGCGAGAACGTCTACGGCTCGTTCGTGGCCGCCCAGAAGCGCTTGGCCGACACCTGCGAGTGCAACGGCTCGTGCTTCTCGCCGGCGTCGGGCCTGGCCCGCTACAAGGCGTCCGCGCGCCTCGACCGCTCGCTCAAGCTGCCTCTCCGCGCCACCTCGGCGTCGCCGGCCGTGAGCAGCACGTCGTACTCGAGCCCGCCGTCCGACAGCAAGATCGACGTGGTGTCGCCCGTGCCGTCGAGCCGCAGGACCAAGTTCTTGGCCTCGCTCTCGGGCAGCGACACCGCCGCCAGCCCGTCGTCCTCCATCTCCAACTTCATGAGCCACTTCCGCACGCACTCCAACACCGGCACCCACAGCCGCGGCGTGCTCTCTGCGCCCAACTCCATTCCGCCGTCGGTGAACCTGTCGGCGCAGCACTCGAGGACCACGTCCCCGGTGTTGAAAGACGACCTCTCGCGCCCGCATTCCACCATCGCCGAGTTGACGCTGAACCCGTCCATCCTCGGCAAGCTCTGGAAGAAGAAAAAGTAGCCCCAGCATTCGCATCCCCATCGCATAACCACAACCATTTATAGAGTGTAATATATTGTTCATTGCTACATGTATCCTCCAAGTCCCAACACACACGAAAGAGACTTACATTAATTGGAGACCTCGCTTCCAGACCTCGACTTCGCTTCGAAATTTCGACTTCACTTCGAGATCTCGATTTACATCACTTCGATGATCACTTCGATGATCACTTCGATGATCACTTCGAGATCACCTCGTGGACTCGCCTCTTCCAAGCTACAGGAGTCGTATTGGAGTCGTATTGGTAATTGACAATTGGGGCCGCCTCTGAGAATACAAGGTTTGCCTTGCCTCCCAATCCAGCGTATAAGGCGATGCCTGCCAACTGCATAGAGTATCTAAATTTTGACTCTGCATGTCAGGGGCTACTAGCTATTAGTCGAGAACACAAAGTAAGCGACTCAGTTTATGAGTCGACCATCGTAGCTAGTGCTTCACCTTATTTTAACGAAGCATAACGAGCATCTCGAGCAGATCCAGGCAAACGAAAACGGTGCAAAAGCGCCATCGGGGCAGATACAGAACTTAACCATGCAACTGCGAAAAAAAAAAAAAAAAACCACAGTCTAGGTCTGGGCGTGTTGCAAGCTAGCCTGGCACTCATAGACCATCGTAGACGAAAGTACCTGCTCGGCGAGTCCCTATAACTCACTGGATAATACTTAAATTTCTGTACGATTCAATCACGATTTAAGATAACGAGTGTGGCTCTGACTCATGGTGAACTGATCTTCCACCGCGCTTAACAGATTATTACTCTAATTGGTCAAATCGGGCACCCGTACATCCGCATATGGATAGCACAATCGACGTTTCGGGGAAGAGAAAAATTTTCAGAGTACACACTTATTTGCACTGACCTCATCTCACATTCACATCTAGAAGCATGTTGGCCAGGCAAACCGCGTCAGCGCTCGCTAGAAGAGTGACCTTGGCGTCCAAGGTGTCCAAGATGACATCGGTATGTGCTTCCCACAAGACCATCTCGTGGTCTAGAAGCCAAACCAAGAGCTTCGGCACTTCCGCTGTGGCGTCCTCCACCAGATCCACCGTTGTGCAGCTTTTGAACAACATCGGCTCCAAGAGAGAGGTGGAGCAGTACCTCAAGTACTTCACGTCGGTGTCCTCGCAGCAGTTCGCCGTCATCAAAGTTGGTGGTGCCATCATCACGCAGCAGCTTCCCGAGTTGGCGTCGTGTCTTGCGTTCTTGTACCACGTCGGCTTGTACCCCATTGTCTTGCACGGCACGGGGCCCCAGATCAACGAGTTGTTGGAGATTGAGAACGTGGAGCCCGAGTACATCGACGGCATCCGTGTCACCAACCCCAAGACCATGGAGGTTGTGAGAAAGTGCTTTTTGGAGCAGAACTTGCGCCTCGTGACCGCGTTGGAGAAGATGGGCGTGCACGCCCGGCCCATCACGGCAGGCGTCTTTGGTGCCGAGTACTTGGACAAGGACAAGTACCAGTTGGTGGGCAAAATCACCTCGGTGAACAAGCTGCCCGTGGAGGCCGCCATCAACGCCGGCTACTTGCCGATCTTGACCTCGTTGGCCGAGACCTACTCCGGCCAGTTGTTGAACGTCAACGCCGACGTGGCTGCGTCCGAGTTGGCGCGCGAGTTCGAGCCTTTGAAGATCGTCTACCTCAACGAGAAGGGTGGCCTCATCAATGGGCTGACCGGCGAGAAGATTTCCGCCATCAACTTGGATGAGGAGTACGACGACTTGATGAAGGAGCCTTGGGTCAAGTACGGCACCAAGTTGAAGATCAAGGAGATCCACGACTTGTTGCAGCACCTCCCACGCTCGTCGTCCGTTGCCATCATCGACGTGGACGACTTGCAGAAGGAGTTGTTCACGGACTCCGGTGCGGGTACTTTGATCAGAAGAGGCTACAAATTGATGAACAGAAACAGCCTCAGCGAGTTCTCCAACCCCGACTTGTTGCGCACCGCTTTGTTGAGAGACCCTCAGATCAAGAGCGGCCGCTTGTCGGTTGCATCGTACTTGAAGCAATTGGAGACCACTCCATTCAAGTCGTACGGCGACGCCCCATTGGAGGTGTTGGCCATTGTGCTCGACGAGAGCAGCAGCGACATCCCCAAGTTGGACAAGTTCTTGCTGTCGCGCACAGGCTGGTTGAACAACGTCACCGACAACATCTTCTCTGCCATCCGCAAGGACTACAACAAGTTGTACTGGGTGGTGAACGAGAACGACGCCAACTTGCTGTGGTACTTCTCCAAGAGCGACGGCTCGCTCGCCAAGAACGGCGAGATCTTGTTCTGGTACGGCTTGGACATCGACGAGGCGTCGAAGTTGATCAAGCAGTTCGACGTGGCGTCTGTGGGCTCGTCGCTCTCGCTGGACACCGAGAGCGGGGTGTTTGCATCGCCCACCCAGAAGCGTGGCTTCCACTCGGCGGCCCGTGTGTTCAACTCCACCAACCCCAACCCTCCTCGCAGAGAGGCCACCAACACGACCAAGTCCAAGGTCGGGTTGATTGGTGCCCGTGGGTTTGTGGGCCAGAACCTCATTGGCTTGATCGACAGACATCCCCACCTCGAGTTGCTGCTCGTGTCATCTCGTGAGTTGAACGGACAGAAGTTGCAGGGCTACAACAAGGACAACATTGTGTACCTGAACTTGCAGACGGAGGACATTTTGCGCTTGGAGCAGAACCACGACGTGGACGTGTGGGTGATGGCGTTGCCCAACGGCGTGTGCAAGCCGTTCGTGGACGCCATCGAGTCCGTGGAGGACTCGCGGTCCAAGATCATTGACCTTTCCGCAGACTACCGTTTCGACCCCTCTGGCAAGTGGGTGTACGGCTTGCCCGAGTTGGTTGACCGCACGGCACTCGCCGGTGCGAAGAACATCTCCAACCCCGGGTGCTACGCCACGGCGGCGCAGGTCGCCATTGCGCCGCTCAAGGAGTACATCGAGGGCCTCCCCACTGTGTTCGGCGTGTCGGGCTACTCCGGCGCGGGCACCAAGCCGTCCAAGAAGAACGACATCAAGTACTTGACCAACAACCTTGTGCCGTACTCGTTGACGGACCACATCCACGAGCGCGAGGTGAGCAGCCAGCTCGGGTTGAACGTTGCGTTCATCCCGCACGTGGCGCAGTGGTTCCAGGGCATTTCGGCCACCGTGCTGATTCCGCTCAGGCCCGGGTCGTTGACCGCGAGAGAGATCCGCAACATCTACCAGGAGCGCTACCAGGGCGAGCAGTTGATCAGCGTGAGCGGCGAGTCGCCGGTGGTGAAGGACATCAGCGGCAAGCACGGCGTGGTTGTCGGAGGCTTTGCCGTGAACTCGGCGCAGGACAGAGTGGTGGTTGTGGCCACCATCGACAACTTGCTCAAGGGTGCGGCCACGCAGTGCTTGCAGAACATCAACTTGGCTTTGGGCTACGGCGAGTATGACGGCATCCCCGACGACTTAGTTATTAGAGGTTGAGTACAAACCAGCGAGTGACATCTGTAGTGCTCATATATGATATGGAAGTGAAGAAGCGCCATTCGGCGCCACATACCATGCGCCGTGCTACCTACCAATGAATACTGGTTGACCTTCAGATTGACAAGTCTGTGCTTAAATATTGGTGAAGACATTGAGTGGTCCCGCACTTTCCTACAAACTTGCAGCCATTGATCAAATGTTGGAAAACATTAATTAATGAATTCAAAAGGATGTCCAGACGAGCCTGACCAAACAATCCAAACGATCTCATCCAAGCAACCCTCCGTCGCGTAGTACGCCGCGCAGTACGTCACGTAGCACGTAAGTAATTTAGTTCGATCTCACTCCAACATTTGTCTCGAGCCTTCGCACCTGCATCCCATTACACCAACTTCCTGATGCTAATCCCACCCGACAACTTCGGCTTGGTCGAGGCCGGCGTGTACAGGTGCTCCAAGCTCGTGGCCGACCACTTTCCCTTCCTCGAGACGCTAAATTTGAAGCTGTTGGTGCTCTTGGACGCGGCAAAACCGCCAAAGACCCTCAAGACATTCCTTTTCGACAACAACGTCGAGCTCCACAACTTGGGCGGGCTCAAAATCGCCCACCGCTCCAAAGACTCCGGCAGCGACAAGCTGGATACGCCGGCCACCACGCCCGAGGTGCCGCTCGAGTTGCCCAAGCTGAAGAACGACCTGTGGATGATTCTCGAGAAGAACTCGATCGTGGCCGCGCTCGAGCTCGTGCTCGACGCCGCCAACCACAACGTGTTGGTGGTGGACGCGTCGCTGACGTTCGTGGGCATCTTGCGCAAGATCCAGAAGTGGAACTTCAACTCCATCGTCACCGAGTACCGCACCTACACCGGCAACTCCAGCAAGAGCAACTACAACGTGGAGGTGTTCCTCGAGCTCGTGGAGCTCGAGTTGGTGCCGTACGAGGTGGACCAGTGCTTGCGCAAGCGCGAGGAGGAGCTCAAGGCCGACCGCCCGGACCTCGTCAAGCTGCACTCGATGCTGCGACACCGCGGGTCCATAGACGAGGGCATGGCCACCGGCGACGACGACGACCAGGCCGAGGACTACGAGGACGACATGGACGAGGACATTCTTCTGGCGTCGCCGCAGATCCCGGCCAACTTGTTGAAGCTCGCGGAGCAGCGCCGCAGCGACGACCCCAGCCTGCCGTCCACGCTGCCGGACTACCGCCGTGACAGCACGGTGTCCAGCGCGTGCAGCCGCAGCAACAGCATGGAGCTTGCGTACACCATGCACCGGCGCAAGTCGCTGGTGGAACTGCGGTACGTGCGCAGCAACAACCGGTTCCGGGACCCGAGCTTCGCGCCGCTGGACCTGCCGGGGCGGCGCATGTCGTTTGAGACGAGCTTGCGCCACTTCCGGATCGACCGCGAGCGGGCGACGGCGGACGAGGTGCAGCGTGTGAAGGAGCGCTTCGGGTACCGCTACTACCGGGCGGGCGTGCTGGGGGTGCCCGACGTGGCGGCCATCAAGGTGCGGCTTCCGGCGGAGCACAAGTTGGCCGAGTGGTTTGTCCAGGGGCGCAACTTCTGGGAGCACTACACGAGTACATAGTCATAATGGATACTGGATGGCTACGAGTCATCTGGATTCTCGGGCTATCTGCATCTGGATTCTACACGGGCTATATGGAGTATGCATTCTGACATAGAGAATTATGTGCTTCATAACGTCATAGCGAAGTGTGCCTCATGTGCTTCATAACGTCATAGCGAAAGTGGGCTCCATAGTGAACTTCACAGTGAGCGTGCGCTTCATGAGATAAAGACCCGTATGAGCGTCTGCCATGACCATTCTAGATACACTCACTGGTGTAGTGCCCGGTGTAGTGCCCGGTGTAGTGCCCGGTGTAGCGCCCGCACTACTGCCTGCCCCACGTCGGCCTGGTCCCGTTCGCCGAAGGGTCCCCATTTAGAACCCGGTCCCGAAGCCTCTGGCCGGCCGAGTTGCTCCGGCTTGCCGCAGGCGATCCAGACGGCTGCGTCAGCAGGCTCCGTGCGTTATAACCCGAGTTGTGCCTGGACTTGTTGTACATTTCCTGGAGCCTCGAGTTTGACCGGCGGGTGTACGTCTTTTCCTCGCCCGAGCTCAGCCTGCTGTGCGAGGCCTCCAGCCTGCTACTCGTCTCCTGCGGAACGCTCTGAGGGGAGTTGTATGCGGCCCGAACCGGCACAAACTGGTTGCTTTGGTAGCTGGGGTTAAAGTGGCTCTGGTCGGCCGAATGCTGGCTGGAGCGTTGGTTTGGGTGGTAAGTGCTGCCAGTTTCCGTAGAGTCTCGGCTGTAGGGCCTGTTCGGGCGTGCGCGGGGCTTGGCCCCCAACCACTCGGGGTACTCTTCGTTTCGCTTGTCGAAGAAAGCAACGAAAGCGTTGTGAATCAAGGTATCGTCGTCTGTGCTTCCATCTTTTTCTGTGAAAGATGTAGCTGAAGACACAGTGAGGTTGGAGAACTTCAGATTAATTTTCTCGATGAACGAGCGCCCGGGGGCTGCGTTGGGTTGGTACTGGCTCATGTTGGAGTAGTTGATAGATTATGCGCGAACGGTGCACTACAGCCGTGCACAACATCTGGGCTGTATCATGGTGCCATTGTTCCTTCGTTATGATAAGCGTTCGTTATGATTGCCTTAGTTAGTAGCACTCTTCGAGCCGACACACTTTCTTCAATCCTGTTCGTCGTCCTCACTGTTCATGATGCTTGACCATACAATGTATACTGAGCAATCTTTTGTTGATGAACAATGTCAATACAGCAAGTTCCTACGGTAAGCTCAATTCCGTGATTTTAGAACCCCCTAGAGTGTCTCTAGAGCGCATAGAGACGTCGACACCTCTCGTCAAGGTCTGAGCCACGATACTACTACTTTCTTTGCACATGGCAAGTGCAGGTCCCCATCGCACAAATTTCATACACCATGTTTTCACTCACGGCCATCAGACTTGCCGCGTCTGGGCCCAGGAGGAATCTCAGCAGCTCTCTCCCGCGGCTTTTGAAGCTCAAGCTCATAGTCCCTGAAAGACCGAACATCTACGAGCTCTATGAGGACGGGAAGATCACCTTGGAACAGTTCAAATCAGATGAGAACAAGGTGTTTGAGAAACACGTCAAGCAAGCCATCCACTCCTTGAACTACTACAAGTTCACCCCCGTCCAGCAGCAAGCCATTTTGCCCGTGCTTCAGGAAAAGCATGGCTTGGTGGCTCGCGCCAAGACAGGAACAGGCAAAACCATGAGTTTTGTGCTTCCGCTCGTCCAACACAGCATTGACAGATGGCTGACCCACAAACGGAACGACAGAAAAGTCCACTCCATTGTTATCGCTCCCACCAGAGACTTGGCCATGCAAATCCACGAGGAATTCAAAAAGGTGACCAGAACAGACAACTTCCTTCGCTTCAGAGTCGACGTGAGACTCTGGGTAGGAGGTGTCAAGAGCAACAGGCCGTGGGGTTCCGACGTTCCCCAGATCATTGTAATGACCCCAGGAAGAGGCTTGGACTGGCTCAGTCAGGGCAAGTGGAACCAGTACTTCGACCAGTTGGACTACAGAGTGTTTGACGAGGCCGACAGAATGTTGGACCAGGGTTTCGAAACCCAGTTGCATGAAATCGATGCGATCATCAAGAAAGTGCGCCAGCCCAGCTACCCCGTGCAGATGAAGAACGTGTTGTTCAGTGCCACTGTGAACGAGCGTGTCACCGAGTTCGCAACTTCGCAGATCGGCAATGATTACAGGTATATTGACTGCGTGGACCCGAACGAAACAGAGACCCACGACAAGATCGACCAGACCTTTGTCAAGACCAAGAGCTTGTACGAGTCTCACATGGCGGCGGTGATGAACATTGTGCGTGAAACTCAGAAGAACCCCAAGTACAAAGCGATTTTGTTTGTTCCCACCACTGTGGGTGCAGACTTTATCTACGAGACGATGAAGCTGGTCAGAGTGGACGGTGACAGATTGAACAGCATCTGGCGTTTACATGGCAAGTTGAGGCAGTCTCTGAGAGATAAATCTGTCAGAGGTTTTAGAAAAGCCCTGGGCGGAGTCTTGGTTTGTACAGATGTTGCTGCGAGAGGTATGGACTTTCCTCGTGTCAACGAGGTTGTTCAGATCTCCCCTAGTGTTGACCTCGCAGACTACGTTCACAAGATTGGAAGAACTGGCCGTGCGGGTGCCTCTGGAAAGGCCACTCTTTACCTTTCCGAGCAGGAGATTAAATTCAAACAAATGCTTCAGAAGAAGAGAGGCATCAAATTTGCCACGGAGATCGTCTACGAGCCCACAGAAGAAGATGTGAAAGCTTTCGAGGAAGTGACTGCTCCCAAGGATGTTGTCGCGGACTATGCCATGAGCACTCTCGGCTTTCAGAAAAGTTTCGCTGACGTTTTCAAGATTGACAAGGGACCCTTGGTGCAGAATGTCGTTGACATGTACAGAAAATGTGCTGCAACCACCGAGTCCCTCTTCATGTCCAATAGAATGTTCCAGATGTTCATGATTCCCAGATATCTCGTTCCTGACTATATCGACGTCGAAAACAGATCGACGTTGCCTCAAGACAAAAAGCCTCGTGTCATGAGAGATCAGCACCGGAGAAGCATGGATCTGAACAGATTTCCGTCCAATTTATCCAGAGGTTCCGGTTGGCGTGACCGCAGATCCGATGACAGACCATATGAACAAATGAGCGATTACTCTCCACGTCATAATAACAGACAAACAAAACGCTCGTTTGACTCCCAGCCAAGGAAATCCTACGATCAAAGAGACTCCAAGACAAGGAATTCCTACGGGCAAAGAGACTCCCAGCCAAGGAAATCGTATGGTCAAAGAGACTTCCAGCCAAGAAAGTCGTTTGATCAAGGAAGAGACTATTTCTCTAAGAGGAGAAATAATAATGATGATTAAGTTGCCGGAGTCTGTGATGCTTTCACCGAAAGTTTAATAGAGGACTAAGGGGACACTTGTGTCCGCCTTGTTACGAGCAACGCCATTCAGTTCAGTCTAGTGGGTTATTCTTTGTATATAGATTATTGAGTTGAGGATACACCCTCTGTATATAGTACGGCTTGTGTTGTGGACCAGCCCACATCCTTAATTGACGCTATAATGCCCTCGAATTACCTCGTTACTGTTCACCTTCTATTCTTTTTTCGTTGTTTGCTTCGTCTGGGTGTTGAAACAGGGAACTCACGCATGCTGGTCGACTTTTTACGTCCATCGTGCCTTTTGAAGATATCATCTGTCATGAAAGTTTCCCTGGCGACGATCACGTAGAAGAGTAAGGCTAGTATAATTATGGTGTCGATGATGATCACTTTTCTTTGAAAGCTGAGCTCTCTGGCGAGAAGGTGCAACCTTTTCCCGCTGTTCAGGGCTTGCGAGTGAAAAAGGGAATTGGATTCGTTCTTAATGCCCTCGATGGCGTTCTCCAAAAAGAGCACTTGAGAATGAACAGTTTCGTTGAACTTTCGTAGAAGCAGATCAAACCTGTTGGCGTGTCTTCTCTCGAGGTTGGTGAACGCGTCAGACAACAATTTGCTTTGTTCTTCGACATAGAGGAGAGACAAAGAAGCGTTGGATTCGAGAAGCGACAATCGTTTCACGATATTCTTCAAAATGGATTCTTGTGTGGTCTTCACAGTTGAAGATTCGGCTGTCACTGTCATCAGCTCTTCCGTGTGAGGAGGAACATAACAAAACTCCTTCGAATTGTTATACTCTCTCAAGAATTCGTTAAGCGCCAAGTGTGGTAGCACAACTCTGCATTCCTCGTCGTCACTGAAATTAGTGGTGTAATTAAGGAGATTCTTGTTCATAGTCGAAGCATTCTCAATGGCTGATGCTGAACTGACAGTAACTTCCTCTATTTCAGAGCCGTCATCGTGATTCTTAAATTCTTCCATCATCGTTGTTCCGTGCACTCGGACTAGAGAAATGGGACAGTAAAACTCGCTCCCGTAATGACTGAGGATTTCGATCTTTAGATACCGAGCCCATATGAGCGCATTCTCAATGTCAAAGCTTTGCACGTCTCGAATATTCCTTGCCTCGAATTGGCCGAGTTCTTTCCAGCCATTGGTCACCGGGAAACGATCTGATACCGAGAATCTGACTTCTTTAAACATCGAGCTGAAGAGTTCGAAGTTACCCATGACTATGGAGCTGACAAGTATATCTTGACACAACTCAATGACCACAAATTTGTTTGGTGTCGAACACTTGTTGAGGAGGTACGAGTCCTTCACTTCAGTCAAAATCGCAGATGCTCCTTTAGCGTCGCTGTTCGTTTTCACGACGGTGGCGGCACAATCTCTGGATGCGTAGTTGAATCTGTCCTTGTAGGTTCGTCCGATGTCCTCGATTAGAGAGCTAGATGCAGCTGTGGACGAACTTTCGCTCGCAGAGTTTTTGCTTTGACTGGAAGCAGGGCTGGAGAATGATGACAGTTCCTCTTTAGGAGGAGCGGGCACGCCCTCGACGTCCACCCCCAAGTCTGCCTGCTTTTGCCTTTTCCACTCTTCGAAGGACATGAACCGGCAGTCTTCGGTGGAGTTGTCGTTGTCGATCACTTCCTCCTCTCGCACATAATTCGTGATGTTGGAGAGATTAAGGTATTCTTGCAGAACTGTTTGAGAGAGAGGCTCCATTTCCAGTCCAAGGACATCCGTTTTTGAGTTTTTCGTCTGATTGCTTGAAAGCAGAGGCTGAGACGAGACCTTCAGCGTATGTGATCTTGAAACGGCCGGGTAATCAACGCTTTGAGTTCGACTATTCAGAACGGAGAGCGAAGCAATTAAGCTTTCCTGTGGGCTTGCTTCAATGGAGATCGCATGTGCTAGCGGTATTAGCACAAGATATAGTAGCCGCATGGGGAGTTGTAGATGATGTTGCGCGAGCCAGAGCCACATATTGTGAGGACATGTCCACAAAATATCTGAGAAACAGAAATACAATTCGAGAGCGGAGAAGTAGGGAAGGTCACATTTCCCATCTGAGAGTGGTCTTTCTCGTGAACTCTTAAACCAGCATTAGCTACGAGCGCTGCCAAATTGCCAGAGTATGAGAGCAATCGAAGAAGTAGAAGAAGAAGAAGAAGAAGATGAGGAAGGAGAAGAAGTAGGGTGCTTCGGCGGTAAGTCGTTAATTTGATGAGTAGAGTGACTAGCACCTGGTGCTATGAGAAGGTGTTGCATTGCAAGTACATTCGCACTCATCTCAAATTTCATCACCATGTTCAAGACGTTGCCCTTATCGGCCAGGGCCGAGACCACCGCGCTCAAACAACCCAAAGAAGTGTTTTCGTATTCACGAAATATTGACGGACAATGGAATACGGACGAGGCAACCTCTAAACTGGAGGCACTCAGCTACTACTACTTCCCAGACTCGTACGTGGACAAGCAGTTTGACCTTGTCGGCGGCGTCAAGTCGTTCGCAAAGATTCCGGACGAGGAGAACGTCGCACACTTCCCGCTGTTACTCGAGGCCATCCAGAAACACGAACAGCAGACTGGAAAGAAGGTGAAGGCCGACATCATCACATTTCGTGGGATCATGACCAAGCTCCTCACGCTCCCTTACAACTTGAATAACGCGATTCTGCTCTTCGTGATCGCGTACGATGGACAGCTCTTCATCAAAAACGACGACGAGCAGGACTTGAAGAATCGCCAGAAGGAAAAGGAAGAGGTCAGCAAGGACCCCAGCAAAGAGCACTTTTTGAAGCTCTGCGAGTACGGCGGCTACAAATTCGAGGCCTTGGTCACGTTGCCCAAACCATGGGCTCAGTGTACAAGATCGACCATTGAAAAGAGGCACAAGAAAGTGGTGAACAACTACGAGCAGTACATCAGCGTTGTTCGCTCGGGCATCGGCAAAGTCAAGACGCTTCTAGCGGGCGAGGTGGACTGCGTGTGGGACTATGCTCCCGAAGACGAAGATGTGCTACCCCACTATGTGGAGTTGAAGACGTCGCGTATGGTGGAAACGCCCCAGCAGGCGATCAACTTTGAGAAGAAGTTGTTCCGCACGTGGGCGCAGTGCTTTTTGCTCGGCATCAAGCGCATTGTGTACGGGTTCCGCGACGACAAGCACATCTTGAAGGATATTGAGGTGTACAGCACAGAAGAGGTGCCCGTGATGCTCAAGGACAACCCAGTTCCACGCGGGTCGAGCCCGAAAGTTGTCTGTATCAGTGCTATGAAGTGGTACGGCGCCGTGTTGGACTGGTTGATGAAAAGCATAGATGTAAGCGACGAGCTGAAGGCGTACAAGATCTCGTACGACCCTGGATCGCGAACCTTTTCGTTGGTTGAGTGTGTCGGCGACGAGAACAAAACCTTGAGAAACGGCGGGGTGTTGACGGAGGAGTTCAAGTCGTGGAGAGAGGCACGCAGGGCCTAACTGGCATTGAAGAGGCAGGCCCAAAGAGCATTGGCGGATAACTTGAGCGTCTGTGGCTCGAGATTGATTCAGCGAGGCGTCAACGGCATCGCAGCAATCTACAGGATAGCAGTTCATGCTTTTGGTACTGTTTTGCAACATCAACATTGTTCGGATCGACGACTAGGACACAATGGAACAACAGTCACGCATCTCCGCCCTTGTGAGACAAAGCTCACTCTTCCGTGAGATCCCATCCCGAACTCTGACCTGTTCCACAGCGAGAGTTTGGCGATCACAGGCGCCCGTTGTACTCAGTCGCCGAGTTGCACTGAGCTGCACGAGTTGCACTAGTAGCACCGAGTTGAGTAGGACCAAACAATACATATAACATACAATAGGCCCGCCATAATCTACACTTCTGCTTCTCGTTTGCCCTGTTGCTGTAGATTCGACATTGTGAGTAATGTCGGACAATTGGTTGCAGTCACTGTCCTGCGAGGTTTTGCAATGTCCTGCGAAGGTTGCAATGTCTACGTTGCGGAGTGCATGGAACCCCGTCACACGGCTACGCAGGAAGGTTGTCGCAGGATGCCTGTCATCTGTGCCTAGCCGTCCACGTGATCGTTTAGATCTACCCCTCGTGGTCATATGCCCAGAGTCCAACTCCCGTTCCCGTTGTAGAAGGCCTGCATGTTCTGTTCCAGGTCTGTCCTTGTGCTGAGGCCAGCTCAGCCGCACAGCTCGCGTCTGCGGTCCCAATGCGGAAGGTGCAGCCACGAGCAACCTAGTAGCATCCGAGGCAACTTGTAGTGGTAAAGTGGGATAGTGGGATCACCTGACGAGCCGCTGGTGCGAGGCTGGGCGTTGCGAACCCGATCCGCGGACTTATCGGCGCATTTTCGAAGTGTGGAGAGCAACCGAGGAGTAAGGCATGTGGAATCGCACCAGATAACGGTCACCACCATGACCAGCTGGGCCCAACCGGAACCGCCAGGCAACAAAAGCAGAAAGTTCACGAGGCACGCTGGTCAGCTGACTTGGCCAATTGCAAAAAAAAAAAGACCAGCAAGCGTCCAAGCAACCATGAGTAACATGCGCGCTCTCATTGGCTCTTGCAGGCTTAGTAACAAGTGAGGCCTGGGCTTCCCCCGCAATCACAAGTATATAAGCAACACGTCCCCCAATCGTAGCACATCCAAACAAAATGGCCCCTACATACACCAACTCCAACGGATGCCCCATTCCCGAGCCCTTTGCCACGCAGAGAGTCGGCCAGCACGGCCCCTTGCTCTTGCAGGACTTCAACTTGATTGACTCGCTTGCTCACTTTGACAGAGAGAGAATCCCCGAGCGTGTGGTGCACGCCAAGGGTTCCGGTGCCTACGGTGAGTTCACCGTCACCGACGACATCACGGACTTGTGCTCGGCCAAGTTCTTGGACACCGTGGGCAAGAAGACGCGCATCTTCACCCGTTTCTCCACGGTCGGTGGTGAGTCTGGTTCTGCCGACACTGCCAGAGACCCCAGAGGGTTCTCCACCAAGTTCTACACGGAGGAGGGCAACTTGGACCTCGTGTACAACAACACGCCGGTGTTTTTCCTCAGAGACCCCTCCAAGTTCCCCCACTTCATCCACACGCAAAAGAGAAACCCCGAGACCCACCTCAAGGACGCCAACATGTTCTGGGACTACTTGACCAGCAACGAGGAGTCTGTGCACCAGGTGATGATTTTGTTCTCGGACAGAGGCACCCCCGCGTCGTACAGAGAGATGAACGGCTACTCGGGCCACACCTACAAGTGGTCCACCAAGGACGGCAAGTGGCACTACGTCCAGGTGCACTTCATCTCGGACCAGGGCATCAAGACCTTGACGAACGAGGAGGCGGGCGAGTTGGCGGGCTCCAACCCAGACCACGCACAGGAGGACTTGTTCAAGAACATTGCCAAGGGCAATGCCCCCTCGTGGACGTGTTACGTGCAGACCATGACTGCTGAGCAGGCCAAGGCTGCGCCCTTCTCCGTGTTCGACTTGACCAAGGTGTGGCCCCACAAGGAGTACCCCATGCGCCGCTTCGGCAAGTTCACGTTGAACGAGAACCCCAAGAACTACTTTGCCGAGGTTGAGCAGAGTGCGTTCTCGCCTGCGCACACCGTGCCCTACATGGAGCCCTCGGCGGACCCTGTTTTGCAGTCGAGATTGTTCTCGTACGCCGACACCCACAGACACAGATTGGGCGTCAACTACACGCAGATCCCCGTCAACTGCCCCGTCACGGGCAAGGTGTTCAACCCCCACATGAGAGACGGTGTCATGAACGTGAACGGCAACTTGGGTGCCGCCCCCAACTACTTCTCGGCCGCCAACTCTGTTGGCGTGCAGGAGTTCAAGCTCCAGGAGGACCAGGAGGTGTGGGAGGGTGCCGCGTGCCCCTTCCACTGGAAGGCCACTGACAAGGAGTTCATCCAGGCGCAGAACTTGTACAAGACGTTGGCGAGATACCCCAACCAGCAGAAGAACTTGGCCCACAACGTTGCTGTGCACGTTGCGGCTGCGGATGTGCCTATCCAGGACAGAGTGTTCAAGTACTTTGGCAAGGTGAGCAGCGAGTTGGCCGAGAACATCAAGCGCGAGGTGTTGGAGTTGAGCCCACGTAAGTAGTGAGTAATATGAGCAGGTCACAACGACGAGTAGAACATCTACCGATTTGCCGATCTACCTATAGAGTCGCGAACTAGCCGACAGTGAAATCGTTACTAATTGTACCGAGGTTAGCAGTGCGAACGTTACTAATTGTACTGAGCGTGAATACACTCAGTATATTACAGACGAGCAGTTCTTTATCTAAGCCAGTCACTAAAGGGAAAAAAAGAGGTGATTCCAGCTTTGTGGGTTCATTGGTGTGGACCTCTTGTGTATCGGGCTATCATGGAGTCCTGCTCTCTATCTACATCGCTTTCTTTCGACATTTATTGCACCAGTAACCATTCCTATATTATCCGTGATCTGAGCTTGGTGGTATCCGTTACCAGAGCGTTCAGAGCTTGGTGGTGTTGCAAGAAGGGCACTGGCATCCAGAACCACATTTGCAGATGCTTCCCTTGGTACCACAACAGCCCTGGTCTTTCGTCTTGGCCGCAGTAGGGTTAACTACTGGGGCAGGAGCACTAGTCTTCGAGCAGCACGACATGGTGGTGATGAGAAGCCGAAGCACTTTTCTTATATAGATAGCGCACGCCGGATCGGAATGCTCAAAGAGGCAAGTAGTCGCGGCCAGCGGCTGCTTGATCTGGCAATGCGCTGCGCGCGAAATGCCGGACATTCTATGCACGTGCTTGATCACGTGTGGATCACGTCTAGATCACGTGTGGACCAGCAATGCACCGGCGAGTGGTGGCTGGTTGGTGCTGCAGAAGAAGCTGCGGCGCAGTCACCATGAGGCGGTGTCTGAGCCAAAATTAGCGCGATCTCTGTTCCCTTTCTAAAGTCTATTCCAATTAACTTCAAAACATGCGGCTAGCGGCCAGCCAGCTTTAGTGTTCGAGCCAGCCAAGTAGTGTTGAGGAAATTCCATGTGACGTGCCTTTCGAAAGGCATTCGGACCCTCAGCGCACTGTTTACATCGGTAAGCCACGCTGGCAGAAGCCGGTTGTATGCACACCTCTTGATCCGATGCCGCAAAATCGCTAGCGAGCGACCGTCGAGACCTGACTTGAGGAGCACAGCACGGCCGAAAACAAAAGATTAAAGGGTAGGATGTGCATGTTTTCCTTCGCTTAACCCCCGTGAAAGCGATTTTATTGAATCAACGTGTGCCTGGATTGTTGATACCAGCATGAGGTTAAGCCTTGTTTACGCTCATGACCGAGCATACACTCGGCGTTGAAACATTTTTGCTACGAAAAATATAAAAAGGGCCTCTTCGTCCCTCTCAAACAGCATCAGTCACATTTCCACTCTCGCATACATCATGAACGCCAACCAACAGAACCAGGCCAACGCCGCTTCCACCACTGCCACCACCGGACTCACCACTGCTACTGGCACCACTACAGGATTGGCCACCACCACTGCCTTGGCCGCCGCCTCTGCCGTGGCTGCCTCCGCCGTTAACGTCGCGGAGTACTCTCAGTCGCAGTACGCTCAGCAGGACCAGTACTCGTACTCGCAGGCCGCCCAGGCTCAACAGGCCTCCTACTCGCAGGTCGTGCAATCATACTCGCAGAACACCGAGCAAAACCAGGCCCAGTCCTACAGCTACGCTGCTGCGTCGGCCTACAACGGGCTCGATAACTCCAATGTCGGCACATACACCACCTCCACTGGCTCCGATATGGCCGTTGAGACCAACTCCGTGACCCAGTCCGGGAACGACACCACTCTCGTTACTTCTACAACGTCCGGCTCGGCCGCTTCTGCTTCGGCCACTGCCTCCGTCAGCTCCACATCTTCGGGTGCCGCGCCCAACACTGGATCGTGGAAGTCTGGATTCCTCGTGTCTGCGCTCGTCATGATCTCTGCTTTCGCCAATTAGGAATGGGTATATAGGTAAGTTGGTTTATTAGAAAATTTTTGGTTTGTATCATGTGAAAGCGTAGTCCCTTCATAGAATTGTATTTACTGAAAATGTGTAATAAAATGATCAGGAAGTTCACGTGGACACGAGGTGCCACCTCGTGAATGTGGCCGGACTTGTGAACGGCCGGGCTCGTGAGTGGCCGGGCTCGTGAATGCCGGACTCAATGTGGCCGATTCGAGGCCACGATTCACACAGCCGAATGAATCTGCATACACTAAGTCACATGAACGAAAACGTGTGAAGGTGGAGCAATCGAGAGGCATTGGGTGCAAAACGAGAACGTTGCTAATGCGAACGGCTGCGCTATTTACCCCTAATTCCAACGCTCTTCAACGCTTCAACTTTTCAACTAGCGCACCAACGCTTCAACACTCATCATGTCCACGGTACACATTCCGGTTGACTGCTCGGCTGAGGCTCGTCGCACAGCCTCTGTACCTGCGTTGGGCTAGCCTGCGCGAATGTTCTATGACGTAGAACAGAAGGTGCCACTCCTGTATGTAGCTGCACATCAACTCACGTCAGCCCGTTCAGCCGATGGTGCGAGAGTGTTGCCGCGCCGTGGCTTGCAAAATATCAGGCGACGAGGTCACTCAGCCCCGATCAGCACTGAACTCGGCCGGATCGGGCAGGTGTCGTCTTGTCGCCTGCTAAATCTGTCCTGCAGGTAGCCACGCCAGCCCGCTGTTTGCGCAGTGCAACCGGCAGCAATCTGGGGTAGCCTAATTATAGACGTGCGCGGGGTCAAGAAAGACAGACTCAGGACTGAACCCTCGAGGCCGAGAGGCCAATACAGCGTGAAGCGCCCGCGTAAATCGAGATAGGACGAGGAACGCAATCAGATTGGGCTGTTGCCGTCACTCCTCGCGGTCCACTTCGCCCATTCCGTTGCTACTAGGGCCGGTCAGTGCGCATAGTATGGCAAAACTCACTCTGTACATGCAGCAACCAGCAGGGGTGGGATATATAAAGGCCGCAAGTGATCTCCCTCCACCACATTCAAATTCACAATGGGTATCAACGCTATCAACTACGCCGTATCCGACCTTGTCAACTCTGCTGAGAGTGCAGCCACTTCTGCTGGTGGCTCCCTCCTCGCCGGTGCCACTTCGGCCGCCGGCTCTGCTGCCTCCGGTGTCACCTCTGGTGCCGGCTCTGCTGCCTCGGCTGCCACTTCTGGTGCTGAGTCTGCCACCTCCGAGGCTGACTCCGCCGCCTCCTCCCTCACAGGAGGCTCCTCCAGCGGCGGTGGTGTTATCTCGTCGTTGATGTCGGGCGCCTCGTCGGCCGCTGCCTCTGCCACTGCTTCGGGAAGCAGTTCTTCTTCGTCGGCTGCCGCCAACGCCATTGGCGTCGAGGGCGGAAACTGGAAGAAGAGTGCCGGTGTGGCCGCTTTGGTCGGCTTCACCTTCTTGTTCAACCTTGTGTAAGTAGCTAGAAAAGTATGGAATTGGTTTATCATCTCCTATGTAGTTTTCGCACCCATTTGCAGCTGCACATGTCCATTCAAGCCAGGCTGCTAAGAATGCTTAGGCTGCCAAGCACGCTTGGCATTGGTGAACCGGATGGTTGAGTGCAATCCTAGCCGTATCATTGGGAAGAAAGATGTTCCGGCGGTCACTTAGACGTCTTGGTCGAACTCCTTTTTGGGTGGCGCCACGAAGTGAAGCAGTACCTCACTCAAAGTAAGGGCAGCAGCCTCGCAATCATTATATGTACGAAGACCTTTTTTTTGTCTCATTTCGTATTATGTCTCGACTCGATTTGTCTCGTACCTACTGATGGTGATGCCTGCCTGCACGTACTCATCTCATCATGGAACCCAAACAGCCGGCCCGCCTCCAGGTGGACCCAGAATCGATAACAGATGACGACAAGCCACCCCAAACGGGCCACACATTCAACATCTGGTACCTCAAATGGGCTGGAGGCGACTCGTCGTCGCGCAACTACATAAAGCTGAAGTTCAAAGTGAACATCAAGCAGGACTCAGGCTACACCAAAGGCACAGAGCACGTCTCACCAATCTGCCTCTTTTTTGCACGTGGCTGCTGCTACCGGGGGAAGAACTGTCCGTATCTACATCGCCTTCCCAGCATCCAGGATCGGCGTATACCTACCCAGGACTGTTTTGGCAGGGACAAGACTACAGACTACAGAGATGACATGGGTGGGGTGGGACTGCTCCAACGAAGCAACAGAACACTCTATATTGGAGGTCTACATATGAACGATACGATAGACGAGGTCATCTCGCGGCACTTTCTGGAGTTTGGCTCCATTGAGAAAGTGAGGGTTCTTTATGGAAAAAGCTGTGCGTTCCTTACTTACAAATTGGAAGTGGAGGCTCAATTTGCGAAAGAGGCCATGGATGCACAGTCAATTGATGGAGAAGATGTGCTCAGCGTCAAGTGGGCCAACGAGGACCCCAACCCTAATGCGGATGATCTGGGCAAGCGCCAATTGGAGGAGAGCGCCATGGAAACAGTAAAGAAATTGTTAGGCAACGAGAAAAGAAGGAAGAAGGAAGAGCCATTGGAATTGCCGCTGCAAGAGCCGAAAACCGAGCAAGATGTGTCTCCACTGCCTCCCGAAGATGAAGGTTCTGGCTTTTTCGACTCAGCTCGCATAAAGCTACTAAAACAGTCAAGGAAAAGAGCACCCGTCATCGAAAAACCTCAACAGTCCATGCAGTTGTTGGCAAATTACTCTAGTGATGATGAGTGAATACAGCGTAATGATGAATGCAACGTCCACGGGTTGTATTATAACCTAGTAGCCTTGTAGAGCCAGTCCGGGATCTTGTAACCGCCACGGCTCAAGAACTTCTTCATCTCTCCAAAAGTCTCCTGATCACCATCGTCAACAAAAGTGAAACTTTCTCCTTGCTGACCCGCTCTTCCTGTTCTACCGATTCGATGGATGTACTCCTCAAACTTGTTGCTCATGTGGAAGTTCACCACCAAGGAAACATGGGGCACGTCAATACCTCTTGCGGCAACATCGGTTGCAACCAAGATAGACGCCTTTCTGGCCCTGAAGTTCTCAATCGCCTTCTCTCTCGCTTCCTGGCCCTTCGAACCGTGCAACACTGCAATGTTACCAAACAGCTTGTTTGACAATTCGTCTGCAAGCATCTCCACCACTCTTCGATAGTTGGCAAAAATGATGACGGAGAAAGCCTTCTTTTTGGCATGCTGTTCGAGAACCTTGACCAACCTGGCGAACCGTTTATTGTCGATCTCATGTTGCTTGTCCGGCGGCTCGTCGCCCATGTACTCGAACTTTTGCGTGATCGAGTCCACCAGCTCATTGGCGGAGCCAATGACTAGATGCGCAGGGTCTTCAAGGTAATTCGATGTGATTTTTTGCACTGCCGGTGAGATCGTCGCGGTGAACATGAGAGTCGTCCGCTTCTTGACTCTGAAGATATTCGCATCTATCGAACCTTGCAAGCTTTTTGAAGTCGGGAGAAACAGAAGAATTTGCTGGAGTTGCTTCTCAAATCCCATGTCTATCATTTTGTCCGCCTCATCCATAGTGAGGTGGAAACACTTCTCTAAACTGATGATGCCTCTTTCCAAGGAGTCGACTAGTCTTCCAGGAGTACCAACAACGATATGTACGCCATTGCGTAGCGAGTGTACCGTCTCCTCGTATTGGTGGCCACCAATAATGGTCACCACGCTGTAACCTAACGAAGATGCAAACTTTTCAGCCTCATTGGTTATTTGGAGAGCCAATTCTCTGGTGGGCGCAAGCACAAGCCCCAAAGCTTTATTGCTATTGCTTTCCAATGAGTGTTCACGGGTCATGTACTCGGTCTCTATGCTCATGAGATAGGAAAAGAGTGGAAGTAGGAAAGCCAACGTCTTGCCCGATCCGGTCTCGGCCACACCAACGACATCTTGCTTTCTGAGTGCTATGGGGATAGCCGCACGTTGGATCGGCGTAGGCTCGAGATACTTCAACTTGTTCGTGAGCAAATCCTTCAATTTTTGCGGTAGAAGCTCCTCCTCCTTCCATCTTCTGAGCGGATTGAACGGCACCGATCCTTTACTCGAAATCGCAAAGTCGTCCCTCATGATTCTCCAGTCGCGGGCAGTCATCCTCTCCAATGGTTTCTCAGACCAGTGAGAGCCCAACGATTCTTCCTGCTCATAGGTAGTTGTCTCCACGGTGACCAAAGGCATATACGTCAGCGTGGTCTCTTCCTCGGCATCCCAATCAAAGGAGAACTTCAGCCGAGGTTTTAGTTTCTTGACACTTTCTGTAGCGCCAAGAGTGGGGCCCACCTCTGCTTGCTCAACTTCGTATTTTGGCTTTTTGCGCTTCACAGGAACGGACTCTGTCACTTTCGCTGCGGCTCTCTTCTTTTTGGAAATGAACTGAGGCCGGCCGGCCTCAAGTCCTTGCAGTATTAGGTCCTCAATCGACACTGGTCGAGACATTGATGAGATATGGGTGCGAAACTCCATCTTGATGTGCTGCCTCCTGTGCACACCTTCCGATACTTCAACTCTACGTCAACTCTACTAGCACTCTACACGAAATAGTTAAGCGCAAATGTCTATCCATTGTCTCATATTCTATTTAACGTCCTCTTGAATAAATAAATGCCATGATTGCAAGAAACACCAAGATGGACAAAATCGACGTGAACTCGAAGGTGGGAATGTAGCACAGCGAACCCTTAGTACACACGTAGTCGTCTCCGATAAGCGTGCTATTCTTATCGTACACAAAGCCAAATATTTTGGTAAGGAACGTCAAGCCTGGCACGGTGGACGAGTAGATGATGCCCCAGAGCACAGAGTAGTTCTTCATGGAGAACAAGTCTGCGATGATGGCCGGGAACGTGGCGAAGGTCAACCCGTAGGCAAAGCCAATGAGGGACGACACCACGCTCAAAAGAATGTTGATGGTCGAGATGTTTTCGCTCCAGGTGTCGAATGGAAACGCAAGCGCAAGATGGCCGCAGAACATGATGCCTACACCCAAAGCGGTCACCCAGTGGCGCTGGCAGTGGAATCTGTGCACAAGGTTGTCCGACAACGGCCCCGAACACAATCTCCCGGCGAAGGAGAAAATCGCAATGAGCGAAACGTGGATTGCCTGCAACGAGTGCAAAGATGGCACGTCGCCATGGCCAGCATGTGCGAAGTGGTAGTGGAGCGCCTTCACGACAAAACCCACGCAGTAGATGTACATCTGGCCCAAGCCCTGCGTGATGGCCATGATGAAGAAGTGCGCCCAGAACACCGGGTGCGCAAGACATTCTTTGAACGACAAGTGCTGGAGCGTCACCCGCGTGGGCTTGTTTTCTTGCTCAGTGAGGTCGATTGAAGATGAGCTCCGCAGCACCAAGGGCAGGGTCTCGACTATGTCTGCTTCGATGGGTGCGTACTTGTGCCCGTCTACTCTGATGAAGACTACCCCCACCGCCTGCATTGCGGCCGACAAGACGCACAAGAAGTAAAGAAACCGGCTGACGTCGCCGTGGAAAACACGTGAGTAGACGAAGCTGAAGAGCATGCTCGATATGGCAAATGACGCAATGGTGACGCTTTGCGCGGAGCCCTTATACTTGGGAAAGCTGACAGCGACAGCCTTGAGCGACGCAAAGTACGACGCAACAGAGCCCACTCCAACCAAAAACATGGCTGCAATCAATTGCCACATGTGGACGCTTGCACCAATCTCGTAGAGACTATGGAGCCATTTGTAGCCCACGGCGATGAAGATGAGGGAGCATAGCACGGGAAGTTGCGTTCCGTACAAGTCTGTGATGTAGCCGCCAAGTAGACCGCCAACTGAGGTGCCCACGGTAGCACTTATGTTCAAGTTGGCCACAGATGAAGAGGGTAAGTTGCACCGCTCTGCTAGCTGGGTGCCATACACGGAAAACACGAAAAGAGTCCCGCACGAAAGGGCAACAGGTACCGAGCTGAGGAGGATGAGCAACGGCGACGTTGGCGGAAGAAACCTGGACATTATTGTGGGGGAGTAGTAGACCAACAGCAAGAGATAACGGAAATAGTGAGCCGCGCGTTTTAGGCCCTGAGTGTGGCTCCAGCATGAGACTATGATCCAAGAATCGGGAAAGCCAACACCACCTTCCACCGATTTGGCGACCTGAACCGTTATGTGCTGACCTTTCGAGATTTGTTTCGACATTCGTCTTGATTCTGTGCGTTTAGACGTGGTACTGTTCCTAGATAAGCGACAAGTTGCGAAATCGGAATGCCAAGGTGATTAATAGCTGGGCACAATTGGCACTTTCAAAGAGTCAAAACTCGCTGATGTCAAAGAACCAGATATCAACAGCATGGATCAACCATAGCTGGCACGCTTTCGAAGTTCGTTGAGCTTGGATCGCGCAAGTAGTTAGCGAGAAGCAGATCGAGAATCAGATCACAAAACAGATCGAGAAACAGATGAACAATCAGGTCTCATTCACTCGCTCTCATCTGGACTACTAGACCAATCTCTGTATCTATTCTGCTACTATCGATTGAATATCCTAGCTACTATCGAAAACCTAGAGTATCCCCCACCGTCTCATTTCCTTATACCTAGGAATACGCATAGTTAACCCACTTGCCCCACATTAAGAAAACACCTCTTGGCACGTCTAGCCATGGGTATCGCCGCATGGCTTTGGCTGGCGTCGGCGTTTGGTGGCCCCAGGTCACGTGCGGTCGTGCACCCTCACGACGTCGACTTTTTTCACCGCTGAAAAAAAGTCTCACCAACAAACCACTATGCCAATTGACCCCGAGAAATTAGCCAAGTTGCAAAAGGCCGGCCCCAAGAAGGTCGGTGGCGCCAGAGTCAAGGCCAAGAAGGTCAAGTCCGAGGCCGACGACGTCAAGTTGATGGAGACTTTGGCCAAGTTGAAGGCGGTCAAGGTCGAGAACGTGGAGGAGGCCAACTTCTTCAAGGACAACGGCAAGGTGTTGCACTTCCCCAGAGTGGGCGTGCAAGCTGCCTCGCAGCACAACACCTTTGCCTTCACCGGGTACCCCCAGGAGAAGGACATTACTCAGTTGATCCCTGGCATCTTGCCCCACTTGGGCACCGAGAACTTGGAGGCGTTGAGAAGATTGGCCGAGCAGATTCAGGCCGGTAAGGCGCCCACCGAGTTGGATGCTGGTGCTTCCGTGGAGGACGACATCCCCGACTTGGTTGCGGGGGAGAAGTTTGACGACGTCGAGTAATGTATATAACGAGTCATGAGTCCTAGACAGGGTGTAGATCAATACTACAATGCGGCGATTTAGCTGTCATGCCATCAACTACGCCTACTCGAAACCTTTGCTATCCCGAACATGCATTTGCAGCAAGACAGAAGCGAACCATACACTTCAGCATATAACTTAGGGCTACGTCAGACCATCAGTGCCAATGTCTTTCGTGAATTAAACAGTCGTCCCTACTTTTTAACTAGTCTAGTAATGAAAGGCATTTGCTGCGTGTCGAATTAATATGGTGCTCTTTGATTTTTCATTTGCGTTCTGAGTGTAGAAATACGATAAAGTACAAATACGCGCACTCCATCCCATGAGTATCAGGAATACCATCTTTGGCCCCTATTCAGGTTCTTCACCTCGCCTCGGCCTTAGCCTACTCTCTTTACCTTCAGTAGCTTAATCTATTATACATGGTAAACGGGTCAACTTCGACTAGTGAAGAGAAAAGACGAGTTAGTCCAAGTTACCTGATTTGTCTAATTTAACTAGAGATGTTTGAAATCACACTCGACCACGAGCCTTCATTTCATAACCCGCATGCGGGCTATAAGGATGATATGGTAAGCAAATATCGTCAATGTACGATCTCAAACTCTATACGTTCTCTATGCATAATCGCCCGTGTTGTAGATGGAGATGTCCACCTCCGCCTTCACGTCCACGAGGTCCAGCACATCGATGGCCGCGTCCACGCTCAAGCCCTTCTGGTTGTGCTCGCGGATGCGCTGGTTCTGGGCGCGGATCTTCTCCAACTCCTGGATGTAGTTGTCCTCCACGCCGGTGATGTACTTACCGGTGAAGACGCCCACCTCGAAGTTCTTGGCCGTCTCGCCGCGGCAGCACTCGATCAAGTCCTCCAAGTCCTGGAAGAACACCTCGTCCGCGCCAATCACGTCCGCGATCTCGTTCTCCGTGCGGTTGTACCCCACGAGCGCCTTGGTGTCTGCCAAGTCAATGCCGTAGATGTGGTTGTAGCGGATGGGCGGCGCACACGACGCAAAGAACACCTTCTTGGCGCCCGCCTCGCGCGCCATGGCCACAATCTCCTTGGACGTGGTGCCGCGCACGATGCTGTCGTCCACCAACAACACGTTGCGGCCCTTGAACTCCAGCTCCATGGCGTTCAACTTGCGCCGCACGCTGGAGCGGCGCTCCTGCTGGTTGGGCATGATGAACGTGCGCCCGATGTAGCGGTTCTTGACGAAGCCCTCGCGGTACGGCACGTTCAACGACACCAGGCACTGCAACGCGGACGTGCGCGACGTGTCGGGCACGGGGATCACCACGTCGATCTCGCCCAACACGTCGTGGTTGGGGAACAGCTTGCGGATCTTGGACGCCAACCGGTTGCCCATCTCGATGCGCGAGCGGTACACGCTCACGCCGTCCAACACAGAGTCCGGCCGCGCAAAGTACACGTACTCGAAGATGTCGGGCGAGAAGATCTTGGGCTCCACCACCTGGCGGAACTCGGGCCGCTGGTCGTCGGCGCACTCCTTGCGGATGATCACCGCCTCGCCCGGCGCGAGGTCGCGGAACCGCGCGAACCCGTGCGCCTTGAGCACCACCAGCTCGGACGCGAGCATGTAGTCGCTGGTGCCGTCCGCGTTCACGCGCTCGCCGAACAAGAGCGGGCGGATGCCGTTGGGGTCGCGGAAGCCAATCACGCCGTAGCCGGCCAACATGGCCACCACCGCGTACGCGCCGCGCACCGTCAGCATGGTGGCGGTCAACGCGGAGAAGACGTCGCTGTTGTTCACGCGCAGCTTGTTGAACTTGTCCAACTCCGCGGCAAAGATGTTGAGCAAGAGCTCCGAGTCCAGGTCCGTGTTGATGTGGCGGTGCACCTCCTCGTCGAGGTAGCGGCGCAAGTCCGCCAGGTTCACGAGGTTGCCGTTGTGGCTCATGGCGATGCCGTACGGCGAGTTCACGTAGAACGGCTGCGCCTCGCTGCCCGCAGACGACCCGGCGGTCGGGTACCGCAAGTGCGTGATGCCCATGTTGCCGACCAAGCCCTGCATGCGCGCCTGGGTGAAGACGTCCCGCGCCATGCCGTTGCCTTTGCACTGGTAGAAGCGGCCTCTGGGGCCGCAGGTCACGATGCCTGCGGCGTCCTGGCCACGGTGTTGCAAGAACATGGCGCCCTCAAAGAGCTCGGGCGCCACGTTGCTCTTCTGGTTCGCGAGAACCACGCCAAGAATGCCGCACATGAGTAGGTGTAGTTGAGAATTTTAAGAGCATCGCGATCAGAGTCAACTTGCACGCAGGTTATTACCCCAGACCTGCAACGGGCACGCCCAAGTCAGCGCCGGAAGAGATTTTCCGTCCTTGACAATGGACAGCACGGCCCTGCTTGTCGATATGGGTGCAGTTAGGTAGGGGAGACTGGAGGTGGGGGAGACTGGAGCTGGTGGTGATGGGCACATGGTATGGCTGCGAATCTTGGCAACTTCCACAATGATCATCTCCCCTGGCATCTATGTCGAAGTGCCTCTCCTAAGCTGAAGTTGCCTCGCCTTAGACAACTTCGTCTTCACTTTCAGCTAACACCTTCACTTACGCCATCGCATCCTTCATCTCTCGCCTCTACCATCTCCTTTTTTCTCATATCTTGTATATGAGCCTCTTATCAGCCGTGATGATCGCTGCTCCAAGAACAGATGTAGATGAGTATCCGATATAGCGGTCTCCTCATGAATATACTGGTCTACTCTACAGTGGTCTACCCTATACTGGTATACTCTCTACTGGTATACTTTATGGTATACTACATACTGGTATACTATATCGTGGTGCGGTACGTACTGGTATCTCAGATACCACGTTGTTGAGGTTTTGATTATTCCCGATCGGCGTCCGTCTAGGTCGGTAATTCATTTGTGCTTGATCCCGGCGACTCTCTTCATACATCGTCTTTGACCAGTGTCCAAGTGAAGTTCGCTACATTAGAGACATCTTCAATCGTGTATTATGTAAAGAGCAAAAAGAAAAAAAAAAAAAAAAAGAAAAAAAAAAGAAAGAAAAGAAAGGATGAATATAATACAGAAACCAACATTCTATAACGGCACTGGCGGTCTAAACTGAAATCATAAATCGTGAAACGGGGCGGGACTTGTTCGCTCTCACTGTTAGA
>JAJMDD010000050.1:0-75688 GCA_030573355.1 Helenozyma rhizophorensis | reverse complement strand
CATTGCAGAACATCCACATCAGAAAGGTCAAGTTGTTGAAGCAGCCAAAGTTCGACTTGGGCTCTTTGTTGGCCTTGCACGGTGAGGGCTCCACCGAGGAGAAGGGTAAGAAGGTTTCTTCTGGTTTCAAGGACGTTGTCTTGGAATCCGTCTAAGCTCCGAGCAGCTCGTCTGTTGTTAAATACTAATAAAACACATCATCGATAGTCATTAGCACAGTAGGTCAGGTAGCGAACACAAGCGGGCATCATGAGTTCATGTAGTTCTTAGAACGTTCGGTCGGCTGCATCTGGAAGGAGCAATCAGCTACATTAGAGTTGGATGTCGTTCATAGTGTGGTGTCATAGAGAGTATGTCCATAGAGTATCATAGAGTGTCATAGAGGCTTGACACGAGCATCCAAAGAATATCTCCGGACTGTTAGACCTTGATTGGGAGTCTCCTGTACCCGCCGCACCTTCTGCACTCGGACTGAATCTCCAGAATGAGCTTCTGCGCAAGGAGAGGGTCGGCAGGCTCCTCTGGCTCGTCCCACGAAAGGTACTCGTTGGAGTAGTTCGGAACGTAGTCGTCGGGCAAAATGCCCAATCTCTTGCCGTAGGCATTCACCTTCCTCCAGTCGCGGTGCACGTTGTACAACGACGCGGAGAAGTAGGCGTAGCACCGCTCAAACATCTTGCGGTTCAAGCCCGTGCGCATCTGCGTCTTGAAGTCGCAGTAGGCTTCCCACGCTGTGTCCGGGCTCTCGAGCATGAAGTCAGTCGCACGCTTGAGGGCCCTCAACATGCGTGTCACCTTGTCCGGGTTCTCGGCCAAGAAGCGGTCGTTGGCAATGTAGAGGATGGTGCAGAAGCAGCAGCAGCCCAACTCGGCCAACTCGTCGATGCGGAGCATCTTGGCCTCGTCGGGCGACCGGCCCTCTGCCTTCAAGTGCTCCTCCAACTCCACCTGCTGGATGCACTCGATGCCGATGCCGGCGTCGATCTTGCCCTCGATGATGTACTTGGCCACGTTCATGCCGCATCTCACCGCGGTGTAGTCCGCGGGCACCATGCCGTAGTGCTTGGTCAACTCGTCCACCTGGATCTTGCCGAACTCGCCCACGTACCCAATCCGCTTGCCTTTCAACGAGGCAAAGTCGGTGATGCCGCTGCTCTCCAAGTACAAAATGCCCGTGAAGGGCTCGTCCAACAACGAGCCCACCGACGTGACAGGAAAGCCCCGGGCCTTGGCTGCAAGCGTGTGCACCATGGCCTTGAGACCCATGTCGATCTTGCCGGAGCCGATCAACTCCGTGACGTCCGAGGGGTTGGAGGGCTCCAAAAGCGCCACGTCCACGCCCTCGTCTTTGAAGTAACCCTTCTGCTGCGCGAGGTAGACGGGGATATGGTACGGAGCGGCCTCCCAGTTGAGCAAGAACGTGATCTTTTCGGTCATGTCTGTCATTCGAACCACCAGACCTCCTTCTTATATCTGCAGTTACATGTCTCTAGAAGCGGCATAAACGCTCAGTTTCATTCCTGCCATGCGCATGGTGTCGAGCGATGAGATGGTCGAGCTATTTGCACCCAAGCAGAATGGCCGCAGGGTGCGGTCCTGTAAGCGCATGCCTGCACGGGAAAACGGGGTTAAGCCAATTACCCGCACTCGTACTTGCCACTAGCTCGTAAGTGCCTCCCTGCACGGTGCGTGCAGCTGCCGCAGTGACATGTCCCCGTGCAGTTATATAGAGATGAGATCCTCAAGTTCGTAAACCACAATGTTACTCTCCACGTCTATTCTCATCGAGCTGAGCCCGGAAGTCGTCCGCAGCACGCTTCTCGACTTGCCGCTGCACAGCAAATGGAACCCGTTCTTCACGCGCTTCGAGGTGGTTGGCGACGACAAGACCATCCAAGAGGGCACAAAGTTCAGCATTGACATGGTGTTGCCGGGCGAGACGTCCAAGAACACGTTCACGCCCACGTGCTTGACCAGCACGCGGGGCGAGTTGTCGTGGAAGGGCCTGCTTCTCGCGGACTTTGTGTTTGCGGGCGTGCACAAGTTCGAGTTCCGCCCGGTAGAGCAGGGCACGGAGTTGGTGCAGAGCGAGACCTTCAGCGGGGTCTTGGTGCCGGTGTTGCGCATGATCGGGCTCTTTGACAAGACGCAGAGTGCGTTTGAGCTGCTCAATGCGGCGTTGAAGGCGGAGGCCGAGGCCAGATCTACATAGGCACCGTATAAGGTTAACTATATAGGCAGATAAGGGCCGCGATGGTCACGTGTTCCCAGAATGCAAGCAGCAGTACCTTTCTCTACGGCTCGGGCTTGGACGACTGTCTCTTGCGTTGTCTTTGTCTTTGTCTTTGTCTTGTCTTTGTCGTGTGCGGCTTCTCTGACGATGGTACGGCGTTGTATAAACTTCCCCTGGATTCGCTCGCTCGGTAGACAGGCGAACCAGCTTTCGCGACCTCCTGTACTTGCACGGCATGTGCTCCCAGAACGCTATACAGAGCAATTGCTGTGTAGTGCTGTACTATTGTGCTACGTGTGGGGAACGAGACGCGCGATGGAGATACGTTCAGATTAGAAAACGACGAAACGTTACGTAGAGCGGCTATGCTCATGCTGCGCCGCACGAACAAAGAACCATTCCTTCCATGAGGCACGTGCAGGACGCAAACCCCATTCGACACCGTTGCGAGCAACAAAAGTCTCTACTACTCCCCGCAGCTTGCCCACCACTGGCAATGACGAAGGTATGTGGCATTCATGGCGTGGGCCACTCTTGGTGCGCCCACGCCTCGGGCCTGGCATTGGCCCTCATTGGCCCGCATTGGCCGTGCTCCCTCCATTAGCACTAACCTCTAGGAAAGAACACCAGTTGACTTCGAGCCCAACGGCCCCGGGGCCAATCGGGGCGACGTGGAGCAGACGAACAAAGAGAAGCGCGCCGAGCAGACCACCATCAGAGCTCCCGTGGACGGCTCCGCGCACGAGAAGGAGAAGGAGGTGGAGGTGAAGGATGCGCTCAAGACGGACGCAGCAGACACATCGCGCCCGGCGTTCGCGTGGCAGGGCATCGGGTCGTGGGACTTCAGCAGCAGCAAGGACAAGGAGGACATGTTGCACACGGTCAAGGCCGTGGAGGACTACGTGATTGACCACTTCTACGGCGACTGGTACTGGAACACCGTGTTGCCCATTGGCGTGTGCTTCTTCTCGTACGTGTTTGCGCGCTACGGGTTCTCGTTCTTGTGGCTCGGCGTGGTGCTCTTGAGTGCGTCGTCGGTGTACCGCGCCGAGTTCCGCCGCTTCAACAGAGACATCCGCGACGACATGGCCCGCATCAACGCGGCCAACCGCTTGGAGGACGAGTTGGAGACCATGGAGTGGTTGAACAGCTTCTTGGCCAAGTTCTGGGTCATCTACATGCCGGCGTTGTCCGAGATGGTGATGTTCCAGGCCAACGAGGTGTTGAAGGACTCCGCGCCCGGCTTCGGCGTCGAGAAGCTCTCGTTGGACGAGTTCACGTTGGGTTCCAAGGCGCCGCGCGTGGACTCCATCAAGTCGTTCACCAGAAAGGGCAGAGACCACATTGAGATGAACTGGGCGTTCTCGTTCACCCCCAACGACACCGACGACATGACCAAGAACGAGATCAAGAAGAAGGTCAACCCGAAGGTGGCGTTGGGCGTGACCGTGGGCAAGGCGTTCATCCTGAAGTCGCTCCCCATTTTGGTCGAGGACATGTCCTTCACCGGCCGCATGAACATCAAGTTGAAGTTGAACGAGAACTTCCCCCACGTCAAGATGGTGTCCGTGCAGTTCCTCGAGCCCCCTGTCATTGACTACGCGTTGAAGCCCGTGGGCGGCGACGCCTTCGGCATCGACATCATGAGCTTCATTCCCGGCTTGTCGTCGTTTGTCAACGGGCTCATCCACTCGAACTTGCGCCCCATGTTGTACGCGCCCAACTCGCTCGACATTGACGTCGAGGACATCATGGCCCAGCAGTCCAACGACTCGATTGGTGTGCTTGCCATCACCGTCAAGAGAATCGTGGACTTGAGAACCGTGTCGGAGATCAAGGGCAACGAGATCCACCCCTACGTGCAGTTGAAGATCTCCAACAACGGCGACATCAACGAGCGGACAACCGTGAAGAAAAACACAAATAACCCTGTTTTCTTGGAAACCAAGTACGTCATGGTGAATGCGTTGGAGAACAACCATTTGAGTTTCAACATTTTCCACTTGGTCCCCGACAAGACCGAGGATGTTCCGCTCGGCATTGTTGACGTTCCTTTGGTCGACGTTTTGCAGAAGGAGGTCCAGAAGGGCGTTTCCAGAAATATCCTCGAGTCGGGCAAGGTTGTCGGCAAGCTTGAGTACGACTTGGTTTGGTACCCAGCCTTGAAGCCCGAGGTCACGGACGACGGTACAAAGATCGAAGACGTTGAGTCCGAGGTCGGTATTATGAAGTTGTCTGTGTACGGAGCGACCGACTTGGACATTTCCAAGTCTGCCTTTGGTTTGTTGAACCCTTATGCCGAAGTGTACGTGAACGACGAGTTGATCAGGACCTCCAGAAGATTGAGAAAGACAAATGAGCCTTCGTTCGGCGTTCACTTTGAGTCCCTTATCACCAATCAGTCGGCGACTTCGATCCAAGTGTTGGTCAAGGACTCGGCGGAAGACAACATTGTCGGACGGTTGGATGCAAACTTGCAAGATTTGATCTTCGAGTCATCCAGAGGCCAGCAGTGGATCACGGCTCCTCCTCTTGCTGAGGACGGCCATCCTGCCAAGTTCAGAATCGGCGCCAAGTGGAAAGCTCTTGGCTTGGATAACGATGACATTGAAGCACAAAAGGACGCCCCTATCGGTGGGCTCAGATTGCATGTGCGCGACGCTCATGGCTTGGTGAACCTCGAGTCCGTGGGCGATGTTGACCCTTACGTGAGAGTGGTGCAGAACGGCAAGTTGAAGGGCCAAACCAACATTGTTGCCAACACTTCGAGTCCACATTTCAACAAGGTCATGTTTTTGCCTATCAAGAACGAACACCAGCACGTTTTGTTGGATATCCTCGATGCTGAGGAAGAAGGTAAAGACAGGCCGTTGGGATCGTGTGCAATTACAGTGAGGGACTTCTTGAAGAAGAATTCAGAGGGCTACTACCTTGGGTACGATGGATCTGACGAGATTATTGAGCAACCCGTGTTGTACAACGGCAAGAGTTACGGTACGATGACATACTCTGTGTCGTTCATCCCTACCATCCCTGTCTACACCCACGCCCAATTGAACAACCTTGACGAATATTTGAAGGGCAAAGAAGAAAAGAAGGAGCAAGAAAAGAGACAGACGGAACGCGACGAAAAATTGTTCAAGGAACACCCTGACGAATTTGAATGGGTTGACATGCAAGACGACGTCATCAGTGAGCCACCTAAGGCCGAATTGCGTTTGGACAAGGCTATCAAATACAGGGCAGGTGCACTCTTGGTGCACATCACGAGAGGCAATTTCCAAAAGCCCAACTACTACGTGCACACGTTGATTGATGACAATGCTTATCCTTCCAATGTCACCCCTCAAGCTGAAACTAGAGTGTTGAACGTGGCTACTACTACAGAAGCGTTTATCAGAGACTTGCCAAACTCCAAATTGGTGTTCCGCTTGTCAAAGAAGGCCGAAGTTCACGACCAAAAGGATGTTATCGCAGAGAAAGTCTTCTCCACAATCGAGCTCCTTCAAAAGTGTTACGCCAAGCCCACTCTCGTCAGAATCAACGACAGCAATCTGTTGCTTGTGCAAATGGAATTCATCCCATCTGCCGTTAAGTTGGCTCCATTGGATACTGTTTTGGATGTTGGCCACGTCAAGTTGGAGCTTTTGAGCGCTGAGGGCTTGAATTCCGTGGACAGCAACGGCAAATCTGATCCCCTCTGTGTGGTGAAATTGGACGGTATCGAAATATTCAAGACCGACAAAAAGAGAAGAACGTTAGATCCCATTTGGAATGAAGCTATCGAGTTCCCTATGTTATCTAGATCGAGGCAGGTCCTTTTGTTGGAAGTTTACGACTGGGACTTGACCCATGACGATGAATTGTTGGGCAGAGTGAACTTGGATCTCTCAAACATTATACCTAACAACTCCACGCAATTCAAGGTTGCGTTGGACACGCAGGGTGTTTTGAATTTGAGGGCTACATTCAAGCCAGAGTACGTTAGACCTTTGTTATCTAAGCAGAGTGGTCTTTCTATCGACTTGGGTGACGTTGCACACGTACCATTGAAGGTTGTTGGTGGTGCGGCTGGCCTCGCGACCGGCGCTGTTGGCGGCGGTATTGGTCTCGTTGGCGACGGCGTCCATAAGGGCGGATCGTTCCTCAAGTCATTGGCAAAGTCCAAAAAGAAGAACGGAGGCGAGTCCAACGGTCCAGAAGCTACTGAATCCGCTGACAATACAATGTCCTCGGACGTGTACTCTACAAACACTGCAAACACCGGCAGAACATCTACAACATATGGCACTGGTTCTGGTAGCAGAAAGGGTCAAGTGAAGGACAACAAATCAGACGATCGCCGCCAAGGCGCTCCACCACCAGAGGAGCAGATTGAACAGAACAGACCACCTTCGATCAAGGGTGCGGTTCCTGACATGTCGCCTGACACTTTGCCTCCGCCACAGAAGCCCAATGACTTCAATGGTCATAGACGCGTGGCCAGCGAGGCAACCGACATCAGCACGATTAATCTGGGTATGTTCGGTCCAGATGGCATTCCGGGGAGAATCAACGTTGTGTCTGCGACTGGATTTAAGGCTTCCAGCTTAGAAGTGAAAACGACGTTGAGCACCGCGGTGAAGACAAAGGACATTTACAAGACCAGATTGAGCAAAGCACACGGCGGCAAGTTTGAATGGAACGAGACGTTTGTGTTCAAGTCGCCAACAGATGGTGTCTTGAACTTCCTGGTCAGGGAACACCACACCTTTGGCAGAAATGCTACAGTTGGAGGTGCACAGCTCGAGTTGTCCGAGTATCTCAACAGAGATGGAGTTGTGACGCTTCCTGTTGGAAACGGCGAGTTGACGATCAACATTCGCTATGTTTCGTCGCAGTTGTAGCGACAAAAATATTTGTAATTGATTTTACCATGTACCAACACACAATAGAGAGACTGTGAGAATGCTTAGCGTAGCCTATCCATCAACATTCACCCACCCAACATTTCAACCTCCCATCAACATTCAGCTTGTAACTACTACACAAGTGAGCACATTATTTTTAAATGTGACTGCTACACCTAGTGAAATACACCTTGTTCATTATTAGCGGTGTGTGCTTCCCATCCATGTAGCAGCGACGGGTGAGGAGCATCACGTGAAATGCGTGACTGCCTTCTGATGCCTTTCGAGGTGTGCGCACAGAGCAAAACCCAACCATCCCGCCTCCTCTGTCTGCACTCCCGAGCACGAAAAAATTGGTGAGAAATTTGCGCATAGTCTGGTTGAAAAAATCTCATAGACTCTTGTTTTATTCTATCACCAAGAACTAGAAAATGAGCCAGATTGTATGTTTACCGTTATCCCACATCGCAAGCAAGCATCCTCCCCTTCCATTCCATCCATGCAAACGAGCAATGATCCTCCCTTTTCCTTGACGGCGGTCAGTGAACTGAAGTTGAACAACCAAATCTACAACCAAAACCCAAAGACTAGTGTATTACCACAGCCTGTGGATGACATATAGGAACACTAAGGAACGTAGCAGCGATGCGTCGAATCATTTTGAACACACACTAACCAACAGGCACCAAAGTGGTACCCCAGCGAAGACTCTGCTGTGCCCAAGAAGTCTAGAAAGACTGCTCGCCCTCAGAAGTTGCGTCAGTCGATCGTTCCCGGCACTGTGTTGATCTTGTTGGCCGGCAGATTCAGAGGCAAGAGAGTTGTGTACTTGAAGCACTTGGAGGACAACACCTTGTTGGTGTCCGGTCCTTTCAAGGTCAACGGTGTTCCTTTGAGAAGAGTCAACGCCCGTTACGTCATTGCCACCTCCACTAAGGTTTCTGTGGCCGACGTTGACGTGTCCAAGTACAACGTGGCCTACTTTGCCAGAGAGAAGACCCCCAAGTCCAAGAAGTCCGAGGCTGACTTCTTCAACGAGGAGCAGCCCAAGAAGGAGATCAAGGCTGAGAGAGTTGCCGACCAGAAGTCTGTCGACGCTGCTTTGTTGGCCGAGATTAAGAAGACCCCATTGTTGAAGCAGTACTTGTCCGCTTCCTTCTCCTTGAAGAGCGGCGACAAGCCACACTTGTTGAAGTTCTAAATGCAAGGAATAATCCTTACCCTGTCATTTGAGCTTTAGTGTACCCTTTCTATGTATATTTAATACACTCACGAAACACACTGTTGAGTAGGCACTGTTGAGACTGTTGAGTAGGCACTTTGAGTAGGTTCCATGGCCACGAGGCTAGAAACTGTTGAGTACACTGATGTATGTTGCAATGAAGCGTAAAATGTGGAGACTGGCTATCAGGGCAGGCCGACCCGTTCATCCATTGATGAATGACTTGGCAGATATTGGTGGTCAATGTTACTTTTGCTTCCATCTTCTTTGCTTCGATGTCATCCCCTTCTACTTACGACGCAGTTCACTATCCTCACTCGATCTACTCCCAAGTTCAAGGCTTTTCAATTTTTCAGCTTCCTTCCATTTACATAATTCTGTTCTCTTCGCAATTTTCAGATATTATTCTGCAACTCACAGTCATCCCATTTTCTAAACGTGAAACAAAAAACTTTTGCCCAGGGTCTCTCCGTAGAATAACCTGAATCAATTTTAATCACCAGCTCAATCACTTGGATTTTCTTCTTGTCTGTTCGGCTACGTAAGCGTGCATCGCAACCCCATCGTGACCGTAGTGCACAAAGTACACCTCATCTCAATCTTCATTTTTTTTACTACAACCACAATGGCTTCCTTGATCCCAATTAGCACATACAACTTGGCTCTCGAGCCATTCAACCCTATTCCTGCCTTGGACGATGAGTTCCCAGTTACCGTCAGATTGACTTTGGCGGCTGTGGACCCCGAGGCGGTTGACGACAAAGAGGAGCCATCCACCGTTAGAATCTTGAAGAGAGCCAGAGCCTTCATCGACGACGAGGACTTGCTGGAATCTGACAGCGAGGAGGGTGACGAGTTGGACTCTGAGGAGGAGGAGGAGCAGCCAAAGGAGCAGGCTAAGAAGGAGAAGTCCAAGAAGGGCAAGAAGGCTGACAAGGAGGAGTCTGAGGAGGAGGAAGAGGAGGACGAGGAGGACGACAGCGACCTCGAGGACGATGACGAGATTGAAGAGTTTGTTCTCTGTACTCTCTCCCCCAAGACTCAGTTCCAGCAGACGCTAGACTTCACAATCTCTCCTGCTGAGGAGGTCCACTTTGTGGTGACTGGCTCTTACGCTGTGCACTTGAGCGGAAACTACGTTGAGCACCCTGCCGACGATGAGGACGACTACGACTCGGACGAGTTGGACGACGAGTACTTCGAGGACGGCTCCGACGACGAGGAGGCCCAGGGCTTGACCCCAGATGAGGACGAGTTGGTCGACATTGAGGACTTGGAGAACGAGTCTGACATCGAGGCCAAGATCACCGAGTTGGTTGCCCAGGAAAAGGCCAACAAGAAGAGAGCGGCCGAGGACTCCGCTGAGCCCAAGAAGAAGAAGGCCAAGGACGAGAAGAAGAAGGTCGAGTTCAACAAGGAATTGGAGCAGGGCCCTACTCCTTCCAAGAAGGACAAGAAGAAGGAGAAGAAGGAGAAGAAGGAGGACGTTAAGGAGGACAAGAAGGAGAAGAAGTACTCCACCAACACGTTGTTGGGCGGTGTTGTCACTGAGGACAGAAAGGTTGGCTCTGGCGCTTCCGCCAAGTCCGGCAACAAGGTCGGCATCAGATACATTGGTAAGTTGAAGAACGGCAAGGTGTTTGACAAGAACACTTCTGGCAAGCCATTCGTGTTCAACTTGGGCAAGGGCGAGTGCATCAAGGGTTTCGACTTGGGTGTCGCCGGCATGGCCGTGGGCGGTGAGAGAAGAGTCATCATTCCTGCCAAGATGGGCTACGGCTCCCAGGCGTTGCCCGGCATCCCTGCCAACTCCGAGTTGACCTTCGACATTAAGTTGGTTTCCCTTAAGTAGTCATTATAAAAAGTTTGCGTTGGAGCCATTGTAAGCCAGGAATCCATGTATAAGGGGCCTGCGTAATGTGATGAAAGTTCAGTGAAATTTGTGGACTGTGAGAAAGAGATTAGGTGCAACGAAAAACGCATCTAGGTTAATGTATTGAACTGTGAGTAATCACAGTCTTGCTACAGTGAGGCGTGAGTATGAGGTTGCGTGAGTTTACTTGTACGTATGTGTGACGAGAAGCCCCAATGCAGAAAGAAGTCCGAATGAGGTGAGTGACGGTAAGAGATGTGATGTATGGGACCAGCTCATGGTAGACAACGTGCTGCCAACTGGTTTGCTAAGATTCTTCGAGATCTGAGTCAACTAGTTGCCAAGATATACCAATGAGTGAATCAATGATGAATGGAAGTGACTAAAATATGTCTAATCATTGTTCTCTACGGCCATCAAGACTATCGCGGCGTTAGCCGCATGATTTGCGCCGCATGAATTTACGACAATGATTGGGTGCAAACATGAAAGTGGAGTGATGCAGTATTTACGAACGGCATACGCTACAGATAGGGCGGGCGATCTATCCTTCGGCCGTCACCGAAGATATGCAGCGCTCACAACGCGATAGTGACTCGCCAAGCCGATGACTAGTTCGGCTAAAAGCGAGCGGAGCGGCGACAACGAACCAATACTTCAAAACGAGCAAAGTATGGTGGAGATAGATCTGCAGTTTGAATCAAAGACACAAGCCGAGTATCCAAAGTGTTTTACGCTAGCCGTTTCATTTATTCTCATCTAGGTAGCCGATACGAATGACTGTAGCCGCCCGCAAATGATGGGCGTACGATAGGCCCGGTGCCCAGAACCGTCTTGTACCTCGGAAATCTCCGCGCCAAGACATCGGCATCAGACGAGCTACAACGGTCTCATACGGCTTTTGCGACCAACACTTGCAACTCTTTACCGGCTTGAAAAGTTGAATTTAAGAGCATCTGATCTAGAGCAGGCGGGCATGGTCGCTGCTAAGCCACGCCGTTTTGATCTGCGAGGCTCAGCAGGGATTAGTGGCTTCGCTGCATCTCGCACCCGCCGCGAAGGTTATGCGCAGGCAAAAGGCGGGACCTTATCATAAGTCTAAGATATAAGAAGCTAATGCTTCGTCTAATTGCAAGCAGTTGAAGAACCGTCTCTCACGCAACAATGGGCTTCTCTCCTGCTACTCAAATCAAGAGGATTGTGCATAAAGTCACCACCAAGGAGGGCATACTCGGTGACTACAACTACGCTTATCTTTTCGTGCCTGATGTACCTTTCACCAAAAAAGCACCAAAGACACAGCCCTTCTTCGGGCTTAACTCAGACATGCCCATCTTATTGGGTTTGCTACTTGGGTTCCAGCACGCGTTGGCTATGTTGGCCGGTGTCGTGACTCCGCCCTTGATCATCTCCGCCGCGGCCAATATGGACGTCAAGATCACTCAGTACTTGGTGTCTGCGTCGCTTATCACCTCTGGAATCTTGTCCATCATCCAGATTTCGCGCTTCAACATCTATGGTACCAAATACTACATTGGTACCGGCTTGCTTTCTGTGGTGGGTACGTCGTTTGCAACAATCTCCATTGTATCCAAGGCGTTTCCCATCATGTATGGCAACGGCATGTGCCCCACGGTCGACGGCACTCCCGCAGCTTGCCCAGACGGCTACGGGCGTATCTTGGGAACGGCCTGTGTGTGCGCTCTCATCGAAATCGCCTTGTCTTTCTGTCCTCCAAAGGTGTTGCAGAAGGTGTTCCCACCATTGGTCACTGGCCCTGTGGTGCTCTTGATCGGTACTCACTTGGTGGAGTCCGGCTTCCAGAACTGGGTTGGTGGATCCGGCTGCGTGGGCGAGCTTTGCGGCAAAAAGCAATTGCCTTGGGGCTCTGCTGAGTTCATTGGGTTGGGTTTCTTGGTGTACGTGACCATCATCTTGTCGGAAAAGTTCGGTTCCCCCATCATGAAGTCGTGTGCCGTGATTGTTGGTTTGCTTGTGGGCTGCATCGTTGCTGCGGCCTGCGGCTACTTCAGTGACGCAAGCATCAAGATTGCCCCTGCTGTGACTTTCAATTGGGTGCACACTTTCAAGTTGAGAGTCTATGCTCCCGCAGTGCTTCCCTTCCTCGCTGTGTACATCGTCTTGATGATGGAGGCCATTGGTGACATTACTGCAACCTCCGATGTCTCCAGATTGGAAGTCGAGGGCGAATTGTACGAGCTGAGAGTGCAAGGTGGTGTGTTGGCGGACGGCATCAACGGTGTTTTGTCCGGTTTGATGACGGTGACGCCCATGTCGGTGTTCGCTCAGAACAACGGTGTGATCTCTGTGACCAAGTGCGCCAACAGAACCGTCGGCCTCTGGTGTGCCTTCTTTTTGATCATCATGGGTGTGTTCGCCAAGTTTGCAGCCGCCATCGTGTCGATTCCTAGTGCCGTGTTGGGTGGTATGACTACGTTTTTATTCACATCAGTGGCAGTTTCTGGCTTGAAGATTATCTCCACGTGTGAGTTCTCCAGAAGAGACCGTTTTGTGTTGACCGCTTCCCTCGTTCCTGGTTTGGGTGCAACCTTGGTGCCCACCTGGTTCGACGGCGTTTTCACTTACACTGGCGGCAACCACTCTTTGCAGGGATTCTTCGACGCCATTATTTTGGTGATGGAGACTGGATTTGCCGTCACTGGTTTTGTCGGTGTTATCTTGAACTTGTTCATCAAGCCTCTCTCGGACGAAGTGGAGGAAATCAACGAAGTTGTGCTAGAGACAGTGGGCTCTGCCGACCAGCATGCATTGGAGGTCTACCGCTCGAAAGAGCACCAAGAGTTCAACCGCAAAGCCGACATGAACTCTTCTTCGAGCACTTAATTTACTTCACGATCATATATCTTCTTAATGCGATGCGACAAATATGACTTTGAGTAATCAGTACTTCGGTGGGAACAGCTGCGAAGCCAACATGACTTCGAGCGTTTAATTACTTTACGATTATATATTACACTACAATCATTTCTTGATGCGATGCGATAACTATAGCTTGAGTAACCAGTACATCAGAGGATAACCTCAGCTTAAGTGGGGAGAACTGCTCATCTGTATGAGGAGACGAGGAATGTTATCAACGAACCCAAGCACCAGCCACTCGCAACAAGCACGCAAGACACAAAGGCGAGTTCTGGTTTTTCCACAAGAAGAGCACGAGTAGAAGGGTTGCGAACGTCCTCCGTCCACAACTTCGCCCAGGTGAAGAATTTTGACCACGATGTCAATTCGAACTTCCGTGACTCGTGATTGATATGGCTTCCCTTTGGAAGAACTCCAGACTCCTGTAGTGTGACATCAAGTATTGAACTTTCGATCTCCTGCTTCTCGCTCGTAGTAGACGCATTCGTGAGCAACCCTGAAAGTCGTTGGATCTCCTCGGTGTATCCATCGAGCTTACCTTGCACTTCCTCGTGAAAGGCATGCACCAACTTCTTCCGCTTCCAGGGCTCAACGAAGAACGTAGCAGTAGCAAAAAGCAAGATGTTTACGCCCATGAGCATCCATGTGCCCCAGGTCAGAACCTGCCTGATCTTGTCACTCCAGATCTGCTCTTCGTGGTACCTGGTGAGAATCAGAGTAGTTAGCTTGACTTGGACGCCTTCGGCCATTTGCTCGGTCTCTTCAAGCTTTCGCTCAGCGTCGTTTTCGTCTTGCTGGTTCTGGTGATCGCTTCGGTAAAGCTCAGTAAAGCGCTCCACGTCCTGAGCCGTCCAAAGGTGCTTGCGCGTTAAAAGTTCATTGACTTCCTTTTGCAGCTCAGACCGACGCTGTATGGCCTCGGCATACGCATGCTTAGCCGCTTTGACCGCAGTCCTTGCCTCTTGGAGCTCCTTTTCCTGTTTTTCAACTGACATTTTGAGTTTCTCGATCGACGAGTATCCAGTGACCTGGTTGAGTGTGGAAGTTGCTACGCTCAACGTGCTTCTCATGTCAGACAATGCTGCTTTAAATTTCTCGGCCCATTCCTTCTGCTTCTTCTCTGCGCCTGTGGAAATGGCTTTCGTAATTTGAGCCTTCCCGTCCGCAATAACTTGTTGTGCTCGCTCGAGGTCCAGCTTTGGTGCGATCTCCCCGGATTTAGACTTGGGTAGAGAAGTGTCAGCGGATGCGAAGTTTGCCTTTGGTGGAATCGTTTTCTTTTGTTCTTTTCTCTCTCTGTCTTTTCTTTCGACCTCTTTTCGCTCATTTTCGATCTTCTGGCTGATGCCGACGCTTGATGTCTCGATGATCTGTTGGAGTCTGTTCTCAGCGTAGTCGGGTTTTGTGGAATATTTGGCCAATACACTGTGGAAAGTCCATGGTAGAGAGAGGTTTGGTCCTCGTAGAAGCACAATGCCCGAGAGTCTGTTCATGATGAAGATGCCCAACTTTCACTCTAAGTGCGAAACCGGAGTACTGAGCATTGGCCGCACAAATTGTATCGGAACGTGAGCGCCTACAAAATACCGTCCTCTTCTACCTAGATCGAATGAAAACACTACCTGAACGTACATTGATTCGCTGCTTCTAAAAATTCTTGTCAATCAACTCGCGGGCCATCTTCCAGTTGTCGTCCTCAACGTAGTCCAACACCACAATGCCGGAACCCTTGTTGAAGCTGTCCTGCAACTTATGGTCCGCCATCGCCTTGGCAACCTGCTGGGGCCAGCATTCGACGTCAAAGAAGTTGGAACCGGAAGTGAAGTTCACAAACAACTTGCCGTCTGTGTTGGTCGAGTTGTACTCGGACGCCTTCTTGGCCAAGTTCTTCACGTACTCAACCTTCTTGGGAACATCGTCCTTGCTCTGGATCTCACAGAAGTCTTGGACGACAAACTTGCCACGGTCGTCTTCGGTGGTGTTGTACTTCCACGACGACGCCTCGAAGCCGAACTCACGCTTTCTGTTCTCATTCTTGACGCCGAATCTACGGAAGAGGATGATCTTTCCTCTAGCGTCACCTAGGCGAGGCAGATCGGTGCCCAAGAACCACTTGTCCTTGTTGGGCGAGACATACTTATCCCAGATCACGTTGGCGAATTCGTCCTGATCATTGTTCCACTCACCAGTGCCCTCCTGCTTGATAGACAAGAGCACGGTTTCGGACCTGTTGTTTGCCAAGAATTCATACACCTCTTCCAAAGTGTCTGAGAACTTCTTGGGGAAGGGAATTCTGACCGGAAAGTTGCCGTGCACGACAGTCAAGTCGTTCGCGTCGTCGCCGGACTTCAATGGGTACTTTCCGACTCTCACGTCAAGAAAGCGCACACCGTGTTCCAATTGGTCGGTAACAGTCTCGCCCTGGCACTGAACCGAGGGCAACGCGGTATGGCATGCAGCCGAATTGTGGGTGCCAGGAATAGCAAGAGACCCAATGCGGGTGTCATCGTTGAGCTCGCCAAGCCAGGTTTTGTAATTGACCATTTTGAAATGAGGTCAGAGATGGGGAAAGACGACAGGTCATATATAGTGCATGAGGTTGAGTATGCATACTGCGTGAAGGAACGCTTATGCAACTCAGCCTGCAACAACGCGCATGCTGCCGCAGGGGCACCCCACCCACAGTGACTGCAGAGTTCTACGGTTTGATAAGTGCGCTGAATATTCTATTACCGCTTTTTTGCAGGGCCGTCCTCTCCAGGGCCCTTCACATCCTGCACGCTCCTGCTTGCTGCAGCCCCATCGCCTGCAGACATGGCATACCCCACACATGAACGAATACCGTTCAGTCGTACCCTTCCCAAACGTCATCATACTCCATCTTGCCCTTCGTCTCCGGCACGGTTATGTATATGACAGCAAAATAGGCGAAGCCGACAAAGAAGAACATGAAAAACGTGCTGTCGCCGAACACCTCGCGCAACATGGGGAACAGGTAGGCGACGGCCACGTTGGCGACCCAGTTGAACATGGTGCCGATGCTCTGAGCCATGCCCACGACCTCGTGGCTGGAAAGCTCACTAACCATCAAGAACGGAATTTGGCCCAACCCAACGGAGAAGCCGAAGATGAAGCCGAAGCAGCCTCCCGCAGCCAAGTAGTCCAATTGGCGAAGTAGACCCATGGAGATGCACACCGAGCACAATGCCATGGTGGTGACCGAAAGGAGCAACAACGGTTTTCTGCCCCATAAGTCAATGAACGGCGAGACGGCGAGCGAGCACACACCGTTGGTGAATGCTAGTGCCGAGGTGAGGTACAACACGTTCGTCCCGTCCGGCACAATGTTCGAGAGTACCGACACTCCGTAGAAGGTGATGGCATTCATGCCACACAACTGCTGCGCGGTCATGATCACCGCAATGGCAATCCACTCCTTGCGGTACTTGGGCGAGGTGAGGTACTCCGATGGCGAAACCGTGCTGGGGTCAATGGAGCCTCTTCTGGACATGGCGGTCGAGAGAGGCACAAAGCCTTCTTCGGAGCCTTCGGAGCGGTCAGAGCGGTCGTCGGAGCACTCTTCAAGCAACGCTGTCGACTCTAACGCTTCCTTCTGAACCGTGTTGTTGCACAAGCGTCTCCAATGGTGGATCTCGTGGCGGGTGGCCGAGTGGTCTGAGCGCAACGTGTGCAAGATCTCGGTGGCACTTGAAACGTCACCCTTGTGCAAAATAAGCCATTTAGGCAGCTCCACGGTGGTGAAGAGGAGCACAAACTGGAGGAGCGAGAGCCCTGCACCAAACACGAACAAGAGCCGCCACTGCTGGTCGTTGTTCCAGGGAAATGCCACGAGCTGGGCCATCAAGATGCCGAAGGCCACGCCAAACTGGAGCATCGAGCCCATCAAGCCGCGGTGGTTGAACGGCGTGAGCTCGCTGATGAGAATGGGCGCCACCACCATCGAAGCTCCGGCCGCGAGTCCGGCCAAAAAGCGGCCGATGTCTATGACGAAGAGCGAGTTTGCAAACACGATGCACGCGCTGCCCGCGAGGTAGAGAATGGCCGAGTACGCCTGGAGGTTTCTGCGGCCGAAAAACGACGTGATGACGTGCGAGCCGATGATGGTGGACAGGATCAAGCCTCCGACGGTGAACATGGTGTTGATGTAGGCGATGCCGCTCAGCGACATGGGGATGCACTGGACGAGATCAAGGCTGCTCCACAAGGTGTCGTCGTAGGTCGGCAATGGGCCGGGGATGTGCTTTTTGCAGGAGATGATCAGCTGGGGAGCGTTGAACACCGCGAGGTGGAACCCGAATTGGATGGTGCTCAAGCAGCTGATGGCGGTTGCCCAGGCTAGGGTGGGGGTGACGCGATGCGATGCGTAGAGCCTGTCTTCCATGGTGAATTAGCTGGCTGATAGGTGGACAATGATAGTGATCTGTGAGCACTGATTCACAGATATGAGCACTGATACACTGATAGGCGAAGGCCAATGATTGAATATGCGATGGTTGAACGTGAAGGGATGCACGAACTCTTTCTGGATGTGGCGATCTCGTTGGGATCTGCGTGGTGTTATTAAGTACCTTCGGCGGGCCGGTGATAGGACTCGTTATCAGCTGCCAAGTGCAGGAGAGAATGTGAAGGGTCTAAGAGCGGCAACGCGAGAAAAGAAACTTCGGACGTGACACGCGCAGCATCTTATAGCGACGGCCCACCGAGCAGCACCAGGTGTCATGGTGGGGTAGTTGCTAGTATGGGGTTGCTAGATTCGGGCATCTGCGAAGAACTGTCGTGCACCATGCACGCAACAGCAAGCGTGGGCTGCAGGACCAAACGGCGAGAGAAGACGGAACCGCCGCGGATCAGGTCACGTGCGGTGCCGTTTAGGCGGAGTGCACCAGCAAGGAGATACGGTGATCTGGATCGATCTCACCCAGACGTACACAGCACAGAGCACAAAGTGCGCAAGCACACAGCGCCTTTGTGTGTGCGTCCGCCTTTGTATGGGAGGGTGTATGGGGGTGGGTCGAAGTAGGCGTGCGCATGGTAGCGAGGAGATGAGATGATGATGTCATCGATGCCGATGAGCAACAGCACACGGCACAAGGCCCTAAGGAGCACACTAGACGCACAGAGAGGCACAGAGAGCGAGGTCGCCAAGATGGCGCGGAGCGCTACTTGTACGTAGCGGTGCGTGCAAGACCGGGCCTGGACCGGCGCCAAGAGGCAGAAAAGGTTAATTCACGGGGCAGATCAAAGAAGACGAGCGCACGGAGAAAAAGATGGAGATGCCTGCGTGCGGCAGCAAGGAAGCCACACGGGCATGATGGCCGCGACAAGCAAGGCGGCCAAAAGCAACAAGGCTTGGGCCAGCAAGGTTGCGCCGGAGCCGGCGTGCGCACTTTTCGCAAGCACTTGGGGCCCCACCAGGGCCACCCTCTGGGCCCGCACACGCCGCCAAAGAGGCAGTGTTGCGGCCCAAACAGCAGCAACGGTGCCGATTGCCGAGATCCAACAGCAAGCATTTGCACAGCCTCTCCCGGGTTCCCAATCGTTTAGCCGTAGCGGACAAGCACCCGTGCAGGAGCGGCCTTGGCTCTTTATCGCACACCCCCAAGCCCTTTGGCCCTTTCATCCACACCTCTTCACCACGCCATCCCACCCCACCGGCGCAACAGAACGCCAGCACTCCGGAACGTTTCCCCCCTCTCCGATTTTCCCGTCGCCACTGGTCTAGTCTCTGCCCGCCCCCGGCCCTGGCCCGTTTCCCACCGCTTCCGATGGTCTTCTCGCTTTTCAAGAAGAAAAACCTCCCGCCGCCGGTGCCCGCCAAGGACAACGACTTCCTCGCGGCGCCGCGCGTGACGGTGCAGCCGCAGACGCCGCGCACCGGCTCGTACACCAGCATCATCCGCGGGTACGGCCTGTCGTCGGCCACCAGCAGCGGGTCGCTTCTCGACGCCGCCGCCGCCGTCAGCAGCGACTCGTCGGAGCCCGCGGGGCTCCGGCCGCCGCGGCTCAACACGGACCAGCCCGTGGTGTCGGCGCCGCTGTCGCCCATCAGCCGCAAGCTGGGCTCGGAGTCCGTGCGGTTCCCGCCGGCGTCGTTCGTGCGGCACACGCGCGTGCTCCTGGGCGCCAGCACGGTGCCCGACGGGCTCCTGGGCATGTTCCTGCCGCTGCAGACGCTCCGGCACCGGCTGCGGTCCGTGATCACGGACTTGCCGCGCGAGTTGCTGCCCGTGGTGAACCTTCTCAATGCGCAGCAGCTCCGACAGTACGTCACGGGGCCCATCGAGCTCCTCGCCGAGGACGGCGCCACGTGGTACGCGGCAGACGCCACGCTCACGGGCCCCGAGCTCTCCATCGCGGTGTTGGGCCTGCTGAAGGTGCGGTACTTGAACATCCAGGACTGCAACATCACGCCCTCGCGGGCGCCCGTGGCCGGGCGGCCCGGGTTGTACGACATTGTCATCTTGCACAACTTCGACACGTCGGTGGCGCTGATCCGGCTCGCGGGCGTGGACGAGATGCACATGTGGCTCCTGGCGTTGCAGTTGGCGCGCTTCGAGCACACCATGCTCAACGTGGCGTTCACCGCGGTGGTGTTGTCGCTCAAGGGCCCGCAGCTCTCGGACATTTACACGCTCTTGGCGCACAAGAAGCGGTTCCCGCGCTTTGAGTGGTGCAACTTGCGGTTGCCGCAGGTGTCCAACAAGTGGATCCGCGTGTACATGGCCATCATCCCGGCCGACGCCAAGAAGAAGGGCCGCGTGGAGGTGTACACGCTGGACAAGCTCACGAAGAAGCTGTTGGTGTTGTACATCAACGACGTGGACGCCGTGTACAACGTGTACCCGGAGGACCACCACATGATCGACTTCAACCTGATCATGAAGGTGGAGGGCGAGGTGTTTGTGAGCAAGGCGTACGAGCACATGTTCACGCACCACGACGCGGCGCTGCAGTCGGCCGTGGCGTCGCCGCTGAAGATTCGCTCGCGCACCACGTCGCTGACGTCGTTGAACCTGTTCCTCCCGCCCGAGCCCACGCGCACCGGCAACCGCTCGCGCAGCACGTCCGTCAACTCGGCGTCGTCGTTCTTTGTCAATGCGCCGTCGCCGGACCCGGACTCCACCACGCTCGCGCCGGGGTCGCCGCCGCCCAAGGCGCTGGGCCACTTCTTCAAGAAGCAGAGCCCCAACAACTTCGTCACCACCAACTACTTGTACTTGATGCCGGTGTCGCACCCGGGCGTGCTGGCCATCGAGATCATGTTGCGCAACTTCGTGCACATCATCGACGCGTTCCGCCTCTACGGCCGCCCGGACCACCTCAACAGCGACAAGCTGGATCCGGTGTCCATGCTCTTCGCGTTGCCCGCGTTGCCGCACTATGCATACTTGTCCATGGCGGACGCACACAGCCTCGTGGCCGCCAACTTCGACACCGCGCGCATCAACAACTGGACCGAGCGCGAGTGGCGCGCGTGCTTGAAGGACTTCTTGCGCTGCAAGTTGGCCGACGGGCCGTACAAGGGCGACGGCAACATCAACGATCTCTTTGACTCGTTGGAGCTGGACGGCTCCGACAGCGTGTTGGACGACATCCAGTCGCCCATCCTCGCGCGCATCGGCAGCCCGCAGACGCCCGCGGTGCCGCTGAAGCTCCGCGAGACCACCGAGTACGACTCGCGCCGCCCGCTCTCGGGCGAGGGCCTCGGCACGCCCATCGACTTCTCGCTGCCTCGTGCATTTGTGGACCCAGAGCGCGTGCGCTCGTTGGAGCCCATCGCGGACTTGCCCACGCCGCTCGACGACGGCAGCACGGTCAACTACTTTTCGATTCGCCAAGCCATCTAGAACGTCTAGGGCTGCGCCAAGCCTCTAGTCCATCTAGGGCTAACCACCAAGGCTCTAGATATCTAGGGCTACCTGCAACTACCAGCGGCGCCATCGAGCCTGCAAGTCAGACTACCAGGTACGCCTGGATGCTACTAACGCTTACTGACGCCATTCGTGCATGTCGCAGCGGATCAATTCCGCGTGGCGTGGCACGCACATGATGGACAGGTGACGGGTATGCGTTCGCATCGATCCATCGATTCATAGATAATGCAGGGAAGGATTTACACAGGCAGATACACAGGCAGATACACAGGCCAGATACACAGGCCATACAGTAGAACACATACAAGCGTACGAACAACTTGTACAGAACGACTAGTAAGTGTATTTGTATTTAGTTACGTGCACTTTTGACTGTAAGCTACTTGTGGTTACGTGTGGATAGAACTACTGGGTAGGTGTGGGTGTGGGTGGCCGAGCTCGGCTGCCGCGCGTGCCGATACACGTCTAGGCGGAACGAGCGCGACGTGGCGACGTGGCGCGACGGGCGCGGCCCTTCCTGTTGCAGGGCGATTGTAAACACGGCCCCTGTACCCGCCAGCCAGCAACAGAGGTGTAGGCAGGACATCGTCACCGGCAGCAACCAGGCAGGAGCAGAGCGAGCAAAGGGCCCGCCAAAACGGCCAATTCCGGGCGGTTTTCGCCAGAAAAAGCACGGAAATGGCCAGAATGGCCGCCCCAACTCACTACCTCAGCTTGGGCCTCCTTTTCCTAAGGAGGGGCCGAAAACAGGGGGGCTGTAGGAGGGCCACGAACGCGTGGCGCGTCACGTGTCGGGCCGCGTCTGCAACCCGACTCATCTCAACATCCATCGCCGCTCTCGGACCACGCGTGACTATATAAACCCTCGCATCCCTCCCCTCTCTTCACCTCACCATGCAGCAAACACCCACCAACGGCCTTACAGGCAAGATTTCCTCCCTCGAGATGACCACCACCGGCGGGTCGTTGACCGACAAGTTGGCGGCCGCGGCCGAGGCCAAGGACCTCGGGTCCGGCGTCGACTCGCTCGTGGGCAAGCCCGCGGACACCGTGGGCCGGCCCAAGGACATTGTGCGCCCCGCCAACATCAAGGAGGGCGACGCGCTCGAGAGCGAGAAGGTGACGCGCGAGATCGAGGCGGCCAAGAGCGAGCACGCCGAGTTCTTGCAGCAGCACCGCGTGCACCGGCACAAGTTGAAGGAGCAGGAGAAGAACGAGCCGCTCTTGGCGGAGAACACGCGCCGGTTTGTGTTGTTCCCCATCAAGTACCACGAGGTGTGGCAGATGTACAAGAAGGCGGAGGCGTCGTTCTGGACCGCGGAGGAGATTGACTTGTCCAAGGACATCAACGACTGGAACAACCGCATGAACGACAACGAGCGGTTCTTCATCCTGCGCGTGTTGGCGTTCTTTGCCGCGTCGGACGGCATTGTCAACGAGAACTTGGTGGAGAACTTCTCCGCGGAGGTGCAGATCCCCGAGGCCAAGTGCTTCTACGGGTTCCAGATCATGATGGAGAACATCCACTCGGAGACGTACTCGTTGTTGATTGACTCGTACATCAAGGACCCCAAGGAGGCGGACTTTTTGTTCAACGCCATCGACAACATCCCCTGCATCAAGAAGAAGGCGGACTGGGCGTTGCGGTGGATCTCGGACGACGAGGCGTTGTTCGCGGAGCGCTTGGTGGCGTTCGCGGCCGTGGAGGGCGTGTTCTTCTCCGGGTCGTTTGCGTCCATCTTCTGGTTGAAGAAGCGCGGGTTGATGCCCGGGCTCACCTTCTCCAACGAGTTGATCTGCCGTGACGAGGGCTTGCACACGGACTTTGCGTGCCTCTTGTTCTCGCACTTGCAGAACCGCCCCGACGCGTCCATCGTCGAGCGCATCGTCACCGAGGCCGTGACCATCGAGAAGGAGTACTTCACCGACTCGTTGCCGGTGTCGTTGTTGGGCATGAACTGCAACTTGATGTGCCAGTACGTGGAGTTTGTCGCGGACCGCTTGCTCGTGGCCTTAGGCAACAAGAAGGTGTACAACGTCACCAACCCGTTCGACTTCATGGAGAACATCTCGTTGGCGGGCAAGACCAACTTCTTCGAGAAGCGTGTGTCCGACTACCAGAAGGCTGGTGTCATGGCCAAGACCAACGACCACACCCAGAACAGCAACACCTTCTCGTTCGACGAGGACTTCTAACGCCGCATGTCTACACTTACTCCTGTTTTATTAGTTTCCGGGTCCCTGGTGCGGGCCCGCTTCATTTCTTAATTAAAAGTATAAAGGTATCTACTGTAGCCATATCACACACTCGATGTCAAAAAGACAAGACGGAGGTATTGGTCGATTGGTGTCTTGACATTGAGACATTGAGTGGTGTCTTGACATTGAGACATCGAGTGGTGTCTTGACTCTTAGTACATTAGTGACTTGGCCACACTATCGCGAGCTGCACTTAATCTCTCTGACCACCTCTCTGAGCTCAATTCGTACTCTGGTACCTCTTGACATGTTCATTCCTGATTCACTAATTTATACTTCACTTCACTTCTTTGCTCCAACTTCATCGCCAACCATCGATCTCACCTGTATATCATCGCATCGCATCTACTCCATGGGAAAAGGCAAGAACAAGCAGAGCGAGGACAGAACGTCCAAGGCCAGGACCTCCAACGGCCACAAGTCAAAGCAGCACCATGTTCGCCGCGGCAGACAAGAAGCTGGGGTGCAAAACACAGCTGCCGAGGCCAAGTTCCCGGTCAAGCTCGCCATGTGGGACTTTGACCACTGCGATCCCAAGCGCTGCTCGGGCAAGAAGCTCGAGCGCTTGGGCTACATCAAGAACTTGCGTGTGGGCCAAAAGTTCCAGGGCGTGGTGGTGTCCCCGAACGGCAAGGGAGTAGTATGTCCTGATGATCTCGAGATCGTGGAGACTTTTGGCGCAGCAGTTGTAGAGTGCTCGTGGGCACGACTCGACGAGATTCCGTTCAACAAGATCGGCGGCAAGAACGAGCGGCTACTTCCGTACTTGGTGGCAGCAAACACGGTGAACTACGGCAGGCCGTGGAAGTTGAACTGCGTGGAGGCGCTAGCGGCGTGCTTCGCCATCGTCGGACACATCGACTGGGCCGAGGAGCTTCTAAGAAACTTCTCGTGGGGACCCACGTTTCTCGAGATCAACCGCGAGCTTATAGAGGTGTACCAGGCGTGTACGGACTCTGAGTCGGTGGAGAAGGCGCAGAACGAGTGGATGTTGAAGTTGGAGGAGGAGGTGAGACAGAGGAAGGAGCGCGGGGCCACGGACGACGTGTGGATGATGGGCAACGTGAACAGGCAGCAGCAGAGCGACGACGATGAGAGCGATGCGGATAGCGATGCACAGAGCGAAGACGAGAGCGACGCGGACGATGTCCAGTACGACAATTTGGGCAACGTCATCCCCAAGGATACAGATGGCACTGATGGCACAGACGTGGAGAGTTTAAGCGAAGGTAGCGACGAGGAGAGCGCAGAGAGCGATGTCGAGTACGACAATTTGGGCAACGTCATCGAAAGAGATCTCAGTGAGATACTAGCCGCAGCGAAGATAGACACCTAGGCGGCATCTCATTCAGTCGACCAGAACGGGCCCAGAAGTGCTCACTCAAAGCAGGCTACTCTCACATATCAGTACTAGCTCTCATGGTACTACCCTCATATTGCAGTACTAACTCTTACATATAAGTACTAACTTTCATATCAAAACTAATTTTCACAGATCAGTACTCACTCTTACAGATCAGTACTAACCCTCACGGAAAGTTATTCACTCTCATATACATGCTAACACGCACAGATTAGAATGAGTCTCACGTATCAGTACTAATTTTCACTTATCAGTACTACTCTCTTACATATCAGTACTAACTTTTTCTTATCAGTGCTACTCTCTTACATATCAGTACTAACTTTACAAATCATTGCTAATATCACAGGTCAGTTCTAACTCTCACAGATCAGTACTAACTCTGAAGTAATTATCTCATTAGGTCAGTACTGACTCGGCCACATATTCATTTAGCACCCGTATCACATTGGCTCATTGCAGCCACATATTGATAACGACCTGATAACGCAATTACGGAGGCAGACATATACAGAAGCAGCCAAACCACTCGTAAACAAACCACTCTATAAACTGTCTTAGTTCAACATGAATTGCATCATTTAGTTGTTCGCACTTAAAAGTGTGGTGTCGCACATCGATCTTATCTGCCTTATCAATGTCCAAAGTCCAAGGCATCAAGATCGCCATCGACCGCGGCGGAACGTTCTGTGACGTCATAGCCAAGGTCCCTGGACAGCCCGACCTAGTGTTCAAGCTCCTTTCCGTCGATCCGCAGAACTACAGCGATGCACCTACCGAAGGTATTCGTCGAGTGTTGGAGGTGGCCCATGGAACCTCGATTCCAAAGGGCACCAAGTTGAAAATAGACTCCATTGATCTGATCCGCATGGGCACGACGGTGGCCACCAACGCGCTTCTCGAAAGAAAGGGCGCAGCGGTGGCTTTGGTCACCACCAAAGGTTTCAAAGATGTGCTTCGGATCGGCAACCAGACTCGGCCGCACATTTTCGACTTGACCGCCCGCAAGTTGGGCCACTTGTACTCCGACGTGTTGGAAATTGACGAGAGAGTCACCATGGAGCGCTTCACAGAGGGCGGTGGAGACAAATTGACTGTAGACGTCGACGCCGATGAGCAGCTCGTTCGAGGCGAGACGGGAGACATTGTGCGCGTTCTCAAGGCCCCGGACTACGAAAAGGTGGAGCAGCAGCTCCGTGAGCTTTATGCCGGGGGCAGGATCAAGACTATAGCTGTGTGCTTGCTCCACTCGTACGCCTACCCGGAGCACGAAAAGAAGGTTGCGGAGATTGCATCCCGAATTGGGTTTGCTGTGTCTGTTTCCCACGAGTTGCAGCCTATCATAGGTATGGTGAACCGCTCATCGTCAACCGTGGCCGACGCGTATTTGTCGCCTGTCATCAACCTGTACATCGAGGGCTTTGGGGACGGGTTTGAAGGAGGGTTGGAAAGCTTCGGCAACAAGCTTTTGTTCATGCAGAGTAATGGTGGCTTGTGTCCGTGGTATAAGTTCACGGGTCTCAAAGCCATCTTGTCGGGACCTGCCGGAGGTATGGTCGGCTACGGCGAAACGTGCTATGACGACGAAACGGGTGTGTCTGCCATTGGCTTCGACGCGGGAGGAACTTCCACGGATGTGTCGAGATACGCAGGGTCTTTGGAGCATATCTATGAGACTGTCGTGAGCGAAGTCAGCTTGCAGACGCCTCAACTCGACATCTCGACCGTGGCTGCTGGAGGCGGCTCGATGCTATTCTGGAAGAATGGGATGTTTGTAGTCGGGCCAGAATCCGCGGGCTCTGACCCGGGCCCGGCTTGCTACCGCAAGGGCGGCCCGCTCACGGTGACCGACGCAAACTTGTTCTTGGGTAAGTTGCTTCCGGACTACTTTCCCAAGATCTTCGGTAAAAATCAAGACCAGCCGCTTGATGTGGAGGTGACGAGAAATAAGTTTTTGGAGCTCACCAAGCAAGTCAACGAGGACGGAGCGCATTACTCGCCGGAGGAGGTGGCGTCTGGGTTCTTGAAGGTGGCAGTCGAATCGATGGCTCGCCCCATTCGAAACTTGACAGAGGCAAAGGGCTACCACTCGTCGGATCACAACTTGGCCTGTTTCGGTGGATCAGGCGGTCAGTTCTCCGTTGCTTTGGCGAAGAATTTGGGCATCAAACAAGTTGCAATCCACAAGTACTCGTCGCTTCTCTCTGCTTACGGCATTTTCTTAGCTGATATTGTCATTGAACGGCAGAAGCCCGTGTCTTATGCCTACAACGAGTCAAACTATGGCGCCATTGATGCCAAAATTGAGGAATTGATCGAGTCGGCAGAAAAGGAGTACGTTGAACAGGGCCATTCCGGCTTCGACACCAGAGTGGAGGTGTTTTTGAATATGAGATACGTCGGTTCAGACACCCATTTGTTGATCCCATACAGCAAGGAGTACGATGCAGACCAGAAGTTCGTGGAAAGACACAGAAACGAATTCGGCTTCACTTTAGACAGAAAAGTGTTGGTTGACGATATTCAAGTCTTGTTCATTGTTCAGTCAAAGGACAAGCGTACGAATAATCCATACAAGGAGTTCAGAAGTATCGAAACGCAACCCGCCGCCGCATCGAAAGTTATCAAGAGCGTGTACTTCGAGGACGAGGGATGGAAAGATACTCTGGTTTACGAGTTGGAGGCTTTGCAAAAGGGTTCGCTTGTGAAGGCGCCTGCAGTCATCATCGACAGCACTCAAACCATCTTGGTGGAACCAGGATCGAAGGCAGCAATCTTGGACGAACACATCTTGCTTATTGTTGACCAGGAAGAGAAAAAGGAACTCTCAAAGGACCAGATCGACCCGATCCAGCTTTCTGTCTTTGGCCATCGTTTCATGTCCATCGCTGAACAGATGGGGAGAACGTTGCAGCAGACTGCAATCTCCACAAACATCAAAGAAAGATTGGACTTTTCTTGTGCTCTTTTCGACAGTAACGGAGATTTGGTTGCAAATGCTCCGCATGTCCCCATCCACTTGGGTGCCATGTCTTTTGCAGTGAAAGCGCAGAAAGAGATGTGGGAAGGAAAATTGGAACAAGGTGATGTGCTTGTCACAAATCACCCATGCGCAGGTGGTTCACACTTGCCGGACATCACTGTGATAACACCTGTGATCAATGATGCTGGAGAACTTTTATTTTGGACAGCTTCGAGGGGCCATCATGCTGACATAGGGTCGATTTCAGCAGGCTCAATGCCACCAAATTCCAAGACAATATTTGATGAGGGTGCGGCTATCGTCACTCACAAGTTGTGCTCCAAAGGAAAATTCGACGAAGAGGGTATCACGAAACTTTTGCTCGAAGAACCGGCGAAGCATCCAGGCGGATCTGGGACTAGAGCGTTGAGTGATAATATCTCTGACTTGAAGGCACAAGTGTCTGCAAATTACAAGGGCATCACGCTACTCAAAGCGTTGATTGAAGAGTTCACGTATCCTGTGATCAATTTGTACATGCAAGGCATTCAGGATACCGCAGAGCTTGCCGTCAGGAACTTGTTAAAGACAGCTCATGAAAGATTCAATGGCCAAAAGCTCGACGCTAAAGATTACTTGGACAATGGCACACCAATTGATGTGAAGATTACCATCGACCCTGAAAGCGGCGACTCCGTCTTTGACTTTCGTGGGTGTGGAGACGAGATGTACGGCAATCTCAACGCCCCTAAGGCCATTTTATACTCGGCAGTTCTTTACGTTTTGAGAGCTTTGATCAGTACCGATATCCCGTTGAATAATGGATGTCTCAAGCCGATCAAGTTTTTGACCAGACCCAGCTCGGTGGTTGATCCCTCCCATGAGGCTGCAGTTGTTGGTGGTAACGTGGAGACCACTCAAAGAATCGTGGATGTAATGCTCAAGGCGTTCGAGGCGGCAGCTGCGTCGCAGGGAACATGTAACAATTTCACATTTGGCACCAATGACAAGAAAAATGGTGTTTCCTTTGGCTACTACGAAACCATCTGTGGTGGCTCTGGAGCCGGAGCAACTTGGGATGGCCAGAGTGTCGTCCAGTGCCACACCACCAATACGAGAATCACAGACACGGAGCTCTTCGAAAAGAGATATCCTGTGATTGTTCACGAATTCTCTGTGAGGACTGGTTCTGGTGGCGATGGAGCACACAAAGGTGGTGACGGGGTCATAAGAGACATTGAGTTCACTTACGACAACCTTGAGGTTTCCTGTTTGATGGAGCGTCGTTCTTTGGCGCCGTTTGGGTTACTTGGCGGGAAGAGTGGTGCCAGGGGACGCAACGTGTGGATCAGAAAGCCACTCGAAGGCGAGGAGGCTAAGAGGAACTACTTGGAAGGCAAGACGACCGTCAAGGTGAAGAAGGGTGACAGAGTCATCATCATGACACCTGGTGGAGGAGGATTCGGTGCTACTTCCGGAGAAGAGAAAGAGCTGAACTCGAGAACGGTTGAGTACGCGGTGTCCAGCACCAAGCCCAGCACCGTCACCGGCTCTGTTGCAATGCGCACGTTCATGCAAGAAACCAATTGAGATAATATATAGATAAATTGCAAACAGTGTATGCTCGAGCATATAATTGATTTGGCGCAGTACTCTCTTTATGGTTAGCACATCAAATGCAGGTACATACTTAGGTGAACTCTCTAGGTATGGCAAACGAGAGGCTCAAGTACCTCCCCACGCTATACAATCCCCTCCTAAATAGCATTTTCAACAATAATCAGCATGCAAAATCCGCCATCAAGAATACGATCCACGAACTCAGCCTCAATCACAATGACTACACTATACTAGTACCTCCAGCATATATTCTCCACAATTGCCTGGATCACTCATCTCAGAAACTTCTCAACTTGTGCTACAATAGCGATGACTTCGTCCGTTCCCATATCATGAAAACATCTTCTGCCTATTCGACCACCGTGGCACCTGTTACCAAAGTGCAACTGATCATCTACAACACTGCGAATGGCAAGCAAGTGCTACTCAAGAATGGGCTGGTTTTCACAGGGAAGGGCTTCAAGCGCAGCATGAAGCTTCAAATTTTGGGAGTGGATTATTTCAATTCGTTCTGTGATTATTTCCCCAAGGGAAGTCGCTTTCTAGTGATCTATGTTGAAGACACGTTGTTCGGTCACCAAATTGAAGGCCCCGTTGCAACCACTACTGCAAAAGACAATGACGAGAAACCCAAAAAGGTCGAACCCAATATTACGTTTGAAAGTCTATTACGGAATTTCCCAATACTATCGCGAGCCATGTCCGAGAAGTTCTATGTGCTTTTCCACCACAACAACCGCAAGTTTCAGCGATTGCGAACCAAAAAGCCCATGCCACTTGAAGACATAAAAGAAGAATTCGCCTCATTTGTCACCCTGGCCTTCGGCATAGTCCAGAATTGCGTTAATTCTGATACCGTGGATGGTGAGAGATCTTACAACCTTCTCAACTCCATTGCGAAGCAGCACGCTTCTCTTGACTTGAATCGCTTGATCCACGAATATGTTGAACTCAATATTTACGACAAAGTGTGGCTGCAACTTGTCTTCCAGTACCAAAATAATCTTCTGGGTGAAGCGGAGGATGGGGACCTTGCGCAATTCGTCCTCACCCCTCTGTTATACAGAGACTTATCATGCTTGTCTTTGAATCAACTAGATATACCTGTGATGGAACCTTGGCGCCTCAATGTGCTTCAGAAGCGAGTTGCAGATGCCATCGTCGTGTTCTCAAAATTGTCAAACTCCACGATTTCTAACCAGAGAGAAAAGCTCTCACATATTGTGGAAGCCGTCAACATATTGACTGAAGGCATAGATGGCTCTGAAACCGAAAGTGACATTGTCATCGACGCTGATACGCTCATTGGCTTGCTCATTATGGTGGTGATTCATTCGAAAGTTCTGAATTTAGAAGCACATCTTTACTACGTGCAAAACTTTGGAGCTCATAGCACGACTTCCGAAGAAACTCGATTGGATGGAAAATTGAATTATATTTTCAGCAACTTTGATGCTGTAATATACCATCTTAGCCAAGACAAGGAAGAGAGTCATCTCGGTGACATGATTCTTGCATCAGCACAAAATTATGAGTTTTGGTACGCAATTCAAAAGGGCAATGTTGAGGTGTTAGAAGCGCTACTAGAATCTGTTGAAACTGGCTTTAGTGGGAAACAATTGCCTAAAAACCATTTTTTGCGGAGTAAGAACATCAACGGAGAGAGCTGTTTCAACTTCGCAATACGAACGAGAAACCTTCGCATCTTTTCAATGTTGCTCCACCGCACAGAGGAGTGGATCTCATTGGAAGACCTTCTTTTCGACAAGAATACAACCACAGACCAGACCCTTCTCATGGTTGCTCTCCATGAGGAGGCTCACGAGATCACCAGTGAGTTAATCGATGTCATCCTTGAAAACACCACTGAGGAAGAAAGCCGGCTTTATTTCAATTTGCAAGATATCAATGGTCGCACTGTTGGGCACTACTTGGCGCCTGATTTGAAAGCTCTAGACAGAATCGGGCGGTTCATTGACTGGAAAATCAAGGATCTCAATTCCCACACTCCTCTTTTCAGTCTCTGCCGTTGTTACGATCACCCAGACTACAAGAAATTGATTGCGAAGGCGTTTGCTTGTGTCTTCCTGGTGGCTCACAAGTTACCCTTGTCCTTTGAAGACCACATCGACAAGTCGGGAAACACACTTCTTCATGTTTTAGCAAGAGCAATCCCGGAGTCCGGTATTTTAACAGAGAAGGCGTTGATCAACGTGAACCAAATAAACAACAAGAACCTTACTCCCGTTGCGCTCTTCATCAGATACAGCAGGTTCGAAAATTTGGTGACACTTTTTGAGGATAAGCGTCTCATCTTCGACTTCGAAGATCCCAAAAGCTTCTATAACGTGATGGACCACTATAGCTTTTCGGCGAGCAAAACTCCTCGCGGGCCCTCCCAAGATTTCGTGAAGATTCAGAGAGCGGTAGTCCAAAAATACTTCAGCACATATTTTCCTCCTCACTCAGATATCAACCTCGGCCTTCTCAATGCTCGATTCGATGGCTCTGTTGGTGACTGGATCGTCAACACGGTGCTCTTCCAAGATGAAGACACCAGCCATCTATTCTCCTCGAAATATGTCCCTCTCGAGCGCTTGAGACAGTTTACAAGGATTCAAAGCATGACGTCGCCATTGAGTTTCTTCCCCTCGCCAGAAGCGTTTTGGGTCAACCACCCCCCAGGCAAAGTTACCGTTCCTTTCTTCTCCAAGTTTCGCACCAACCGCACATTGGAGCACTTGACACGATACTTCCTGTCGATGAATTTCGTGCCTGTGGCCACAAAGGCACGCTTTCTTCTGAACTTTGCTCGGTGCTGCCGGGACGATTCAAACCTGATTTTGGAACTCATGAAGGAAGTTTCTTCCGCACAAGAGCTCGAGAAGCGCGCGTTTGGTGAAGTTAAATTGACCCAAGCCAAGATCCAAGAGATCGAGTACTTTTTGGAATTTTCGCAACGGGAGATCAATGACTATAAAATGCAGATATCCAAGCTCAACAAGCTTGTCTCTGTGGGAGGAGTGAAGCAATGTGATTTGAGGCACGTCACCGACAGATTCATCCAAAGCTTGCCTATCCTACACGACTCAGCCTTGCGAGGAGACCTCGAATCTCGGCGAATTGACGCAGGCTATAACGTGCTCCAGCCGTACATCATTTGGGTGGAGATGTGCGTGCGAGAGCTCCTTCGCAATTGCGGCCGGGTCATGGACAAGCTCAAGAAATGGCGTGAGCTTTACGGGAAGATCAAGCTGCTCAACGCCGAATTGCATCATTTTGAAGAGCAAGTGGTGCAGCATCCCGAAAGCACCGCAGAGACTACGGACGCAGCCCCACCCGACGGGACTCCATTGAAGCGTTCCAGCACGCTCTCGATAAACGAGCTCGAGGACGTCACCGAGCAAGAAACTTCGTTCTTCAATTTTGGGTTGATCGAGAACAAAAAGTCGCGCTACCGCAAGTTGCTCCTCGTCAAGTCGCAGGAGGTCAAGAAGCTCATGGACCTCAACATCGAGATCAAGCTTGAGCACGAGGCGATTGCCGGCGAAATATCGCAATTTTTGGCGTACCGCTCGGCCCACCTTGCCCTCGGGATCCGGAACTTCACCTCAGCAACTTTGGTGCTGCTCCGCCATCGCCACTACGAGCTTACTAGTGCCCTTGCCGATCTCCAGCGGCACCCGTCGTACTGATCAGAAGAGCATTTTGCACCCCGAACCTTCTCGAACATCCGTGCCTCCCGGCTCCACGTTCATATTTCGAGGTTCGCCTCCACCAACCAGCAACATGTCTGCTTCTAACAAAGACTTGGCGTTGGCCATTATCAAATTCTTGGAGACAAGCGTTTCCAACAAGACGGTGAGCGAGGACTTTGCGGAGTCCATTGACGTTGCCATCGACTGCATCGCCGATGCGTTCGAGGTGAACAAAGACGACGCCGAGACCATTGCTGCCAAGTTTGGCGGCAAGGGTTTGCTCGAGGCCGTCAACGCCGGCGGGGTTCTGGCCGCTCCTGCCGAGCCTGTCACTGTGACTGCTGAGACGAAGGCCAAGGCCGATGCGTTGAAGGGTGAGGGGAACAAGGCTATGGCGGCCAAGGACTTCGACACCGCCGTGGCCAAGTACAGCGAGGCGATCGCCTTGGACGCCAGCAACGTCGTGTACTTGTCTAACCGTGCTGCTGCGTACTCGTCGTCGTCGCAGCACGCCAAGGCGGTGGAAGACGCTCAGGCTGCGATCAAGTTGGACCCCAAGTTTTCCAAGGCGTACTCCAGATTGGGCTTGGCCCAGTACGCCCTCGGCAACGCCAAGGAGTCCATGGAGGCGTACAAGAGCGGAATGGAGGTCGAGGGCACGCCCAGTGAGGCGATGAAGAGAGGCTACGAGACCGCCAAGAAGCGTGTCGAGGAGGATGGCGTTTCTAGCGAGGTCGAGACCACGCGCGACGCTTCTGGTGCCGATGCTGGTGCTGGCGCTGGTGCGGGTGCCGGAGGCTTGCCTGACTTGCTGTCAATTTTCGGTGGAGGCGGCATGCCTTCGCTTGCGAACATGATGAACAACCCGCAGTTGATGCAGGCGGCGCAGAGCATGATGTCGAACCCCGAGGCCATGCAGGGCTTGATGAACAACCCCATGCTTCGCCAGATGGCCCTGAGCATGGGCGGTGAGGGTGGCCTCGAAGGCTTGATGAACAATCCCGCGTTGCAGAACATGGCCAGACAGTTCATGGGCGGCAGCGGCGCCGACAGCGCCAGCGGCAGCGACAGCACCAGCGGCAACTAATGGCAAGTCCAGACCAGCCCAGTGTCTTACGCCAAATGTGCCTACGCAGCTAATCGCATATCGCGATATAATATATAAGCATTATGACAGGTCTCACGTCAAGCACGCGTCTGTTAAGGGGAGCTTGAGCCAGCACAATTGTCTGTTGTGCTACGCAGTAAGTAGTGTTCCACGTAGTGCTCCATCGCGTTCGTGTTATACGCAGGCGCGATGTTTACATGGGAAACGTCTAGTCTAGCAACTCTCTACATGAATGGGCTGGCAAGACAGTCCTCGATATCCGTTGCAGTTAGAGTTCGTCCGTTCACCTCTCAGGAAAAGAGAAACCTTATACAAATCCCCGACGGTCCCTGTTTCACTGGAGATGGAGCTCTCAAAGATGCACAAGACAAGCAAGAGTTGCCCGACGGCATCAGGAAGATCATCAACGTGGTGGACGACAAAATGTTGATCTTCGACCCGCCCGAGACGAACCCCACGCTCAAGTTGCAGAAAAATGCGTTTCCAAACGCCTTCAGGCCCCGAATGAGAGACTACCGATTTGTTTTTGACCGCCTCTTCGACGAGCACGCTACGCAGGCCGACGTGTACGAAAGCACCACAAAACCGCTTCTAGATAGCATCTTGGACGGCTTTAATGCCACCGCTTTTGCCTACGGGGCCACAGGGTGCGGCAAAACACACACTATTCTGGGCTCTCCCGCCGATCCAGGCGTGATCTTTCTCACCATGCAAGAGCTCTACGCCCGCATCGAGCTGTTGAAAGATACTCGCGTCTTCGACGTGTCCATACTGTATTTGGAGATCTACAACGAGACGATTCGAGATCTCCTCAACCCAGAGATGCATGCCAAGAAGCTTGTGCTTCGTGAAGACTCCAACAAACGCATCTCCGTCTCAAACTTGCTGGCCCACAAGCCTGCTGGCGTTCACGAGATCATGGATATGATTTTGGCGGGCAACTTGAACAGAACGTCCTCACCTACAGAAGCTAATGCGGCCTCCTCCAGATCGCACGCCGTTCTACAGATCAACGTGACGCTGCTGAGCCGCACGGCGAGCTTGAATGAAGAGCATACCTTTGCAACACTATCGATAATTGATCTTGCGGGCAGCGAGCGAGCAGCGGCCACCAAGAACCGCGGAGCACGACTAAACGAGGGCGCAAACATCAACAAATCGCTTCTCGCGCTTGGCAACTGCATTAACGCGTTGTGCGACCCACGCAACCGAAACCACGTTCCCTACCGTAACTCGAAACTCACCCGCTTGCTCAAGTTTTCCCTAGGCGGAAACTGCAAGACGGTGATGATTGTGTGCATCTCTCCGCTGTCCCAGCATTACGACGAAACGTTGAATACGCTCAAATACGCCGACCGAGCGAAGGAGATCAAAACAAAGCTAATAAGAAACCGCTTCAACTTGGACCGCCATGTCGGTTCTTACTTGAAGATGATCACCGAGCAGAAACAGGAGATTGAGGAGCTTCGAGCACGCGAAACGTCCGTCGTGAATGCAGCGCTCGAGAAGAATAGTGATAACCAAGCCCGGTGCATGCGGGCTGTATTGGACAGCATGCGTTCGTTGCGGCTGGCCATCGACAAGCAGAGCCACGAAAAGTGGACAAAGTACTTTCTGCTCGCAAAGAGGAAGCTTCTCATTCTACATCTAAATGATATCAATTTGGTTTTGGGCCATGTCCGAGAAATTCAGGACGCAAGCTTCGTTCCCTCTCAGCAGATCAAGCAGCTTCTTGTTTCGCTTGAACAGCTACGAGAAAAGATGAACGAGCAGATCATCACGTTGGAAAGGCAGTACGAGTCGCCGTCACAAATCGATCACATTCTCGGCAGTTCAATGGACCACACACTCGTGAAATTGAAGGAGATGGAGGGGTGGAATGCTGTTCACACAGATGCTTACCGGGCAATGCTCGAGTCTGTGAAAGACCACCTTCAGAAAGACCTACTAACGACGTCGTCTATACTCTTCGACTACTTGATTGGGGAGTTGAACTCGTACAACTACCTCCCCCAAGTGTTGGGTTCATTGGCTGTCATTGGGAATGGTGACGACACACGGAGCAGAACAGCCGAGGTGATGGCCTACATCACGGATGTTCTTGAAAAGATGAACAACTCCGAGTACGATTCGGCAATTGAAGAAGCAACGTCCGAGTTCGCTCGAAGAAGACAGGAAAGAGAGCTGAGGCCGCCTCAAACGCTAAATGGCAGAGGCGACATGCTACCGAGCTCCCTTCAAATGAGGCCAAATGATAAGCGAGGATCAACTTCGCCGTTGCGAAACTCTCCACCGGCAAAAAAGACTACTCGGTTCGTTGCATCGTGGGAACCGAGCCCAGCGGCGCCCATGGAGAGCGACGCCAGTTTCGACGATTCGAGTTTTCTCCCCAAAAGCGATTTCGAGGATGATTCGCCGATCTCGGATCATGTGAATAGGTCCATTCTCGACCCCGTTGACTTGACTTTCAATCCTGCGCCGAACTCGCCTCCAATGCCCGTGCGAAACAACCGAAGCAAAAGGGCTTCAACGACCAAACCCAAAGTGGACGAAAACAGCAATTTGCTCAAATTGCCTCTTCTCAACAAGCAAGCCAGCACAAAAATTATTGGAGACAACGCGCACCTCCGCTAGAGTTACTAGGTGCGCACAGTTGGCTGCAAAACACAATGAGGCCCACAATGAAGGAAATTAAGGAAATCTACAATAAAGAAGCTTAAGGATATCTACAATGAAGGAAACTTAAGGTCAATTGCATACTTAAATTTTTATTGACATCTCAATAAGAGCCAGGCCGGCACCTTAGTAGTCTCTGTTGGACGAGTCTCTGTTGGAAGAGCCATACGAGTCGTCGCCCTGTCTGTTGGACGAGCCGTACGAGTCGCCGCCTCTGCCAGAAGAGCCGTAAGAGTCGTCGCCGCCCCTGCCAGAGGAGCCGTAAGAGTCGTCACCCGATCTGCCAGAGGAACCGAGGGTGTCGGAAGCGAGGTTGGAGGAGCCGCCGTAAGAGTCGGATCCGCCTCTGCCCGAGGAGCCGTAAGAGTCGTCACCACCTCTACCAGAAGAGCCAAAGGTGTCCTGGCCGGAGTTGCCAGAAGAGCCAAAGTTGGAGTCGCCTCTGCCGGAAGAGCCGTAAGAGTCGTCACCACCTCTGCCCGAGGAGCCGTAGGTGTCGGAGGAGCCACCGTACGAGTCGCCCTGTCTGCCAGAGGAGCCGTAGGTGTCAGAAGAGCCGCCGTACGAGTCGTCGTTGTCGCCCTTGTTCTTGTTCAAGGCACCCTTAATCTTGTCTCCGACCTTGTCGAGAGTGGATCTGTTGTTGTCGTCGTCGTTGTAAGACATGTTGAAAGTCAATTGCTGAAATGGAACGAACTACGGGGTATTTATACTTCGGTTCGTATTTGCAGTTGCGTGTGGGAGCCACGTTCTGGCTGCGAAGCAAGAATGATCTATTGCCCGCCAGGAATGCTCCTGCACTCAGCTTCCCCTTTCACGGTGAAGATGCGCCGTGACGGTGAATGTGTGGCGGAAGCAACGCTGAAAAGTGAAAACGTGGAGAAGCTGTGGTTGCGAATGCCGGACCCCCTGCACATCCACAGTTGCTGCAGATGCATGCAGGTCGTGCCTTACAATGCTGCAGCGAAACACAAGTGGCCTTCTTTGTGGCCCGGCAGACAGCGCCGCAAGCGCCTCTCTACAGGTAACATGACGGTGGAGTGAGGTCCGCTTGCCCGGGTTACATCATCGAGCACGGAGGATTTGCGCATTAAGGGGGAATGCATCTCGCGTCTGTCCAACGACCATTACCCGACATCTTGACGTAATGGGGAGGGTCAGGCCAGAGGCGCATGGCGATGCCCAAGCTCGGAAACTATTGCTTCCCCCGCATCTGGCGCTGGGAAGTGCCTTTGCTGCAGCGATCTCGTCACCGCAGATCATCACAGCTTGCTGCGCAAGTCCCCAATCGGACCTCGCAGGCACCAATTGGTGAAGGGCCACGTAGACTTTTGCAATTGACGTGTACGGCTCGATAGGGGCGCATGCTCCGAAGTCATATGAGAGCCGAGTCACGTGTACTAGTGACATCAAGGAAATTCATCGAGTTATAGGGGAAGGGAAGTTCAGAATGAGATCCCAGATCGTAGCTCTTGGCAATTGGCGGTGGAATCGCTCAAGTAGGCCAAGTCCGCATACCGGACCATTGAGTGGTGGAGAACAATTGCAGCCCTTCGTCTTCGTGCAAGGCGATCGACACTGGAGCCGCACCATCTGGAACAGGAAACCCTGGCTGCAAGAACGGAAACTGCAAGAAGCGATCCGTGTTGTATGTACTTGTTACAGACGTGCTTGTTACAGATGTACTGGTCGCAGATGTGCTGTCGGTTACAGATCTACTGTTTGTTACATGTAGTGTGGTCACAAATGTACTGCTGGTTACAGATGTACCGTTGGGTGCAGTTTGCGGTTCACAGATGTACGTATTGGCCACAGATGAACGTATTGGCTCCAGATGTAGTTACATATGTACTGTTGAGCACAGACGTACGCATTGGCTACAGAGGTTGTTACGGTGGGAACAGATGTAGGTTACAGTGTTGGTACAGATGTACCGTTTGCTGCACTGTTGGATACAGATGTACTGTTGGTAGATGTACCGTCGTACTGTTGTATGTACGTACAGATGATATGCAATGGCCGCTACATCACGACGCAGTCCTTCTCCTGGGCGTTCAGAAGACGGCCCTGCTTCTTCAAGCGGCGGGCCAAGCGCGCGGCAGCCTCGCGGTCCGTGATGCGTGCCAACGCCTTCTCCTCGCCGTTCTCGGCCGCCTGCAAGTACCACTTCTGGGCCTCGGCCGCGTCCTTGTCGCAGCCAATGCCCTTGTCGTAGAAGTTGGCCAACGCAAACTGCGCCTTGGCCAAGCCGCACGCGGCCGCGCGCTTGGCCCACTCGAACGCCTCCTGCTCGTCGAGCGGCAAGTTGGGCTCGCTGCCCACGAGGTACCACGCGCACATGGCGAGCATCAGCTCGGGGTGGCCGCCGAGCGCTGCGCGCGTGTAGTAATGAATGGACAAGTTGGCGTCCACGGGCACGCCCTCGCCGAGCTCGTAGCGGCGGCCCAAGATGGCGGCCGCGTCGACGTGGCCGAGCGCGGCCGCCTGCGCGTACAACTCCAACGCATACTTGTCGTCCTTGATGAGGATGTCCTTGAACCCCGTCTGGTAGATGCGGCCGAGCTCGTAGGGCGCGGCGGCCGTCAACTCGGTGGCCACGTTCAGCGCGCGCTCGAGCCACTTGATGCCCATCTTCTTGGTGGTGAGGTTGTCGGGAAGGCCCATGCGCGCAAAGAACGAGTACATGCCGAGCTTGTACATGGCGGCCGGGTGGTTCTTGGCCGCGGCCAGGCGGAGAAACTCCACGCCCTTGCGGGCGTCGCGGCCGGTGCCGAGGCCCTCCTCGTAGCAGTGGGCGGTGCGGAACGCGCACTCGGCGTGGCCGTGCTTGGCGGCCGCGAGGAAGAGCAGAAACGCCTCCTTGTTGTCCACCTTGCCGAACGCGCCCGACGAGTACGCGTCGCCGAGGAGGTACTGGGCCTCCACGTAGCCCTTGTCCGCGAGGCGCTTGAGGTACACCTGCGCCTCCTTGAGGAGCTCGCGCTTGAGCGCCGCCACGTCGGGCTCGCCGTCCGGCGTGCGCTCGCGCGCGGGGCTCTTGGTGCCCTTGAGCGGGCTCTTGGCGCGGTCCTTGGGCAGGCCCTTGAGCGGGCTCTTGGCGTCCTTGGAGTCGTCGAGGATGAGCGCGGTCTGCAACATGTACTGCGCGTACTGGAACAACACCGCCGGGTCGGTCAGCCGCTTGGCGTTCTTGCGGTACATGTCGATGGTCTTCATGCGCGGCATCAACGTGGTGCTGTTGGCGCCGAGGTACTGCTGGATCACCAGCTGGGAGAAGTCGTGCGACGGGTTGTCGGAGAGGAAGAGCGACAGCAGCAGCAGCGGCGTGCGCTGGTGCTGGTCGGGGAGGTGCGTGGCGGACGACATGGCCAGCTGGGGGTTGAGGCTCAAGTCGGGGAACGCGGCCAGGTCGATGTCCGAGCCCTGGGCCGAGAGCGGCTTGGCCGAGAACCGCGGCAGCGCGGCCAACGCCCGCAACTGCGAGCTCTCGTCGAGCGGCAAGGGCTCGTCCACGGGATACGGCGCTTTCTGGCGGTATGGGTGGGACATATCAGATCAGTGAAGCTAGGGAAGACCAGGAGGCAAATCAGGAGGCAGACCAGGGAGGCAGGGGCAAGCAGTGGGTGACTGAGATGCAGAGTTTGGCCGTAGCTGGATCGGTGACCTTGATCGTGTTGATCTTTGTCAGCGGAGGCTGAGCTGAGGCTTGGAAGAAGTGGTAGGCAGATGCGAAAAACGAGATGTCGCGATAAACGTGGAGAAGACGCAGAAGGACGCAAAATCCAGGGGAACAATACAACGCCGTCGGGAACCGTGAATAGAAGGATTGAATGTAAGGGCGATGGAAGTCCGAGGAGAAATGGCGTCGAGAAGGGTGTCGAGGTGTTGTGGAATAAAAATAGCCTGGGCAACAACGCGCTTCGGTGCTGCATGCCACAGTCGGCATCCTTCTAGACCGAAACCTCGACCCGACTCCTCGACCCGACTCCTTCATACACGGATGCCGAGACTTAAACAGGCATTGGCCTCCTCGACGGCCGGGCCGTTTGCTTATCTGGGGATTTTCTGATCTCGCCGAGACATTGTGCTGCATGTAACTTATCGCTACCAGCCGGGCCTCTAAGGGCATTAGGTGGAACTAGGTGTAGAGATAGTGGAGAGATAGTGGAGCAATAGTGCAGAGATAGTGGAGAGGTAGTGAAGAGGTAGTAGAGGAGAGTAGTGATTAGTTGTTTGTGGTTGTGCGGGGTCTGTTGCTGTGGAAGAGGTTGGTAGTGGTTGAGGTTCGTAGGTTTCGCAGCTGATGAGGTTCAGGCAGGAGTCGGCCTGTTGCGAGCCGCAGTCAGGTGTAGACGGGAGATACCGTGCAGTTGTTGCTGGGATTGTTACTCGGATTGGTTACTTTGGATTGGTTGCTTGTGGGTTGCTTGTGGGTTGCTCGTGGGTTGCTTGCGAGCTGCTTGTCTGCTTGTGGGGATGGTTTGAAGCTGTAGATCCTCCGACAGAATAAGTCAAAGGTTAAAAATAATACTCACAACATATAATAAAATGCATAAAGTATAAAAATTCATAATGGAAATGAAATGGTGAGTTCGGTAGGATGGAACTATGAATGGGTAAGAGGTGTGTCTGGGCTTAGACGGTGGCTCTCGCAACCACGCACAACTGATGTATGGCCCCTTCGTACCAATCTGCTTGGTCGTGAGATCAAGCGTCTATCGTGATGCGTTGCAGGTCAATAAATATATTTGAAGTTACAGGAAGGCTGTGCCTCTACAACCTCACCGTATATCCGTTCATGGTTCTACCTATTAGCACATTCTGAGTCTAACCGTCCAGATCTTCGTCGTGGCTTCTGTCGGCCTGTTCGTCACCTCGGGTCGGCCTGTTCGTGGCCTTGTTGCGGCCCTGTTGTGGCTGCTCGGGCTCTGTTGGGCCCACGGCCACTGCCGTGGGCGCGGTCAGTGCCTAGAAGTAGAGGTACGCCGCCACAAACGCCGCAATCACCACGCCCACCACCGTCATCAGAAAGCCCTCCGACGCCTTGCCCTCCTGCCGCACAAGGAGCCGCGCACGGTCCTCGGCGTCCAACTGCGCCATCTCCACCTGCTCGTGCGCCTTGCTCTCGCTCTGCGCCAAAAGCTCCTGCTCGCGCCGCTCCGCCGCGGCCGCCACGTCCTTCTTGTTCTGCGCCGCTAGCTCGGGGAACATCTGCACAAACCGGTTGTTCTCGGTGATGTTCCACTTCTTGCTGTCCGCCGCAAGCTTGTTCTTGACCAAGTTGGTCGCGGTGATGGACCCCGTGGTGTGCTCGTCGCCCGTCATGAAGCTCAAGAGCCCGGTCAAGATGGTCAGCACGCTCCACGCCGGGTTCCACGTGTCCGGGTGGTAGTCGCTCATGCTCAAGCAGAGCCGCGTGTTGCAGGCAAAACGGCCGTTGGGCGTGATGATGGAGATGGACGGCGGCTTGAACGGGTACTCCAGCGGGAACCGGAGCATGCCGTGGTACTGGCCGTCCTCGTAGGGGGTCTTGGGCGGGCCCGTGATCACGTAGTGCCACTCCAAGATGTTTTCGTCATTGGGCTTGGCCGAGATGTACGGAGGGGGGTGCTGCTGTATGGTCTTGTACTCCTTGTTGAGGCGCTTTTGCGCTTGTCTGGACACCATGGTGAAGATGGGTGCGGAGGCTCGGCTGATATGCTCGGGTCGTGTGCACACCGCCCAACGCCTCCACTCTACATGGCAGCTCGTGTAGTGAAGCTCGTGAAGCGGTTGATTTGTTGGCGAGATCTTCGGTAACTGCGGCGTTTTCTCGTTTTTCTTGCTCTTGTGAGGTCCTCTACGCACCTTGGCTAGTCTAGTTGCCTCATGTCGTGTGCGAGTTCGCACCCATGTAGAGTGACCGCCTACATAGAGCAGGAAGTGTATCCAGCGTAGTATTCACATAGCTGTCTCTTGTATAGGCATGTGGCCATGTGGGCATTTGGGTATGGGCATGGCAATGTGGCCATCTGATACTACAGCCTTCTGGACGCTTGGCTGGGCCTCTGGCCCACCGCCAACACCATGCTCACGCCGATCTGGTACAAGTCGCCGCGCCGTGGAAGCAGCTCGAGCAGCTCGCGCACCTCAGCACGGCAATGCGAGTCAATGAACCGCCGCACCTCCCACACCTTGGCCCGGAACTCGCGCACGCTCGAGACGTGGTCGAACCCCGCCAAGCACCGGGCCATCTCGCCCAAGCTGAGGCCATGCCGGCTCACGCCAGCAGCGGCCGCGTCAGTGCTAACTCGCGCTGTATCGCCTGCCCCAGTATTGCCAGGTTCTGAGTGGCCAGGTTCTGAGTGGCCAGGCTCCAGGTCGTTGTCCTCGTTGTAGAGATCGTAGATGAAGATCCAGCCGCCCGGCCGCACGAACGTCTTGAGCTTCTCGGCAATCCGCGCGTACTCGTGGAAGTGGTGGAAGCCCAAGGTGCATATCACCACGTCCGCCGACGCCGTCAACGAACTAGCGTCAAAGTCGTCGCTCAAGACGTCGCCGCACACCGACGACATGTCGAGCTTGGGATATTCTTCACGTGCTCTCGCGGCCACGGCGTCGAACCGCTCCAACATGGCTGCCGAAATGTCAATGCCCACGTAGTGGCCCTCGGCGATGTAGGGCGCAAGCTTGCCGGCCACGAGGCCCGTGCCGCACGCGAAGTCGATGATGCGCGAGTCCTTGTGGATCAAGCGGCGGTGCAAGTCGTTTGGGCCCGGGAAGGCTGCCTTCTTTTTCGCAGCCAGAGGTGCGTCCCACTCGCGCTCGGAGTCTTGGGCCGAAATGCGGGGTGCAGCCACGTCGAACTCCAACAACGACATCGCGAACATGTCGCTGAAGGCCTGGATGGTCTCCTTCGCGTCGTAGGCGGCGGCCTCGCTCTTGAAGGCCTCGCGGTTGGCGGTGAGCGAATCGTGGTGGGACATGAGAGTGCGCACTGTCTGGTCCACATACACAACACCCAGCTCGGTGAGACACCCAGCACCAACCACCAACCACCAACCACCAACCACCAACTCACCGAACTCGCCCAAATTCTCGTAAATCTGTAAAGTAGCCAAGTCTGCCGCCGTGCAAAGCAAAGTCTGCTTTCCGTAAGGAGATGCTAGTTGAGTCCCCTATGAGCTTGAATGCGCCTGGATACCGCCTGGATACTGCCTGGATACTGCCTGGATTGCCGCCTGGATTCCGCTTCCGGTTGCCGCTTGGACCCGGTTGGCTGGATTCCGCATGACTTCCCCGATCTGCTTGGGTACTATGGGTCTCCGGCCCGGGCCAAGTCCGCCTTGCTGTCAGGCGGAGCCGTTAAGAGCGTGGGCCCGAGAAACCAGCCGAACCAAATTTGGTGGTTATGTCCATAGTCAGGCACAAACAGACGGCCGCCTTCCCTTCGTCCTTAACTGTTCCGGGAAGGCATTGTGACAGAGAGGTTGAGAGGTGGAGAGTGGAGAGTGGAGTACAGGTCCTCAGACGTCGAAGCGAAGGCGAGATCTCGTAGTGAAGGGAGATCTCGGCGTAGCAACGATCTCGCGCCGCAAGAGGGGCAGCAAGAGCTGATGGTGGGGTCTGACGGATCAGGCCGTTGCTCTCCGTGCAGCGTTATCTATAGATAACGAGCCGCGTTTTCGCGCCCGAAGAGGCAGCTTCCATGGCTGTGTGCCGGCCGTTTGCCCTGTGTGCATGATACCCCGGGCCTCTGCAGGTATGTGATTTTGCACCCATTCTGGGGATGGGACCCATCGCCTTCTATATAAGGCCCTGCAGCCCCAACTCCTTGCTCCAATTTCAACTAGTTTGATCGATAATCTAGTGCTCGTTTCTAGAGCCCTCGTTCATAATCTAGTGCTCGTTTCTAGAGCCCTCGTTGTTACAATCTAGAGTTCGTTGTCTAGAGCCTGTTGAGATGGACCTCTCTGCCGACGTCATGGCGGGCAACCTCCGCAAGGCGGTGTCCCAAGACGCCTACAACGCCGTGTTGGCCACCACGTACCGCGAGCTCGCGGACCAGTACGGCGACCCCGCCCAGTACACGTTCGACCCCGAGAAGCACTTGCGCTACTACTCCGCGGACCCGTTGGAGCAGCACAAGTTCCACAGCACGCGCCGCTTGACCATGGCCGAGTTGGGCCTCGCCAACAAGAAGCAGATCTCCGCCATCGGCGTGTCCGACCCGTTCCCCTTGTTCACGGACGAGGCCGTCGACATCATGAAGATGGAGGTGTTGCGCAAGGACACCTTCTTGCTGCACGCCCGCCGCTCCTACAACTCCACGCTGGGCATGGACTGCGTGGTCCGGGGATACGTGAAGACGGGCGAGACCGTCCGCACGCCGTTCGTGCACGCGGCGTGGACGCACCCCAAGACGCTCGAGTTGATCTCCACCATGGCCGGCGTGGACTTGGAGGTGGTGATGGACTACGAGCTCGCGCACGTGAACGTGGGCGTCACCGACAACGCCGTGGCCGAGCAGCAGCGCGACGCCCACCAGCGCGAGCAGCGCGAGCGGCTCTTCACCGGCGAAGATCCGGGCGACGACATCCCGGCCATCGTCGGCTGGCACCACGACCTGTACCCGTTCGTGTGCGTGCTCATGTTGTCCGACACCACGCACATGATCGGCGGCGAGACGTATCTCCGCATGGGCGACGGCAAGGTGGCCCGCGTGCTGGGGCCGCAGAAGGGCTCGGCGGCGGTGTTGCAGGGCCGCTTGATCTCGCACTTGGCGCCCAAGCCCGTGGGTGCGGCCGAGCGCATCACCATGGTGACGTCGTACCGCGCCAAGGACCCGGAGATGGGCGACGGCTCGGTGTTGGGCACGGTCAAGCCCGAGGTCAACTACGGCAGCGCGTACAACGCCTTCTACCCGGACTGGGTGGAGTGCCGCGCCAAGCTGATGCTGGCACGCTTGGACGGCTTGGTGAAGACGGTGCGCGAGGGCGAGCGCTTCGACAAGGCGGCGGTGACGGCGAAGTTGAAGCTGCTCGAGGCGTACTTGCGGGCCACCTACGCCGAGATGGAGACCACGGACGAGGAGTGGGCGGACCTTGTGCGCAAGGGGTGATCCGCCGTTCATTACGTTGTTTCTGTTAGACTTATGATTGATGTTAGACCTTGCTTTCTGTTATAGACACTGCGATTTCATTTAGACCTTGTGATTAACACGTACTGCGTTGTTATAGACTTATGATTGATGTTAGACTGCTTTCTGTTATAGACACTGCCATTTCATTTAGTCCTTGTGAGTAACAGTTACTGCCGTTGTTATAGACTTATGATTGATGTTAGACTTACTGCTTTTTGATATAGACACTGCCATTTCTGTTAGACTTGTGATTAACACTTGCTGCCGTTGTTATAGACTTATGATTGACGTTAGACCTTACTGCTTTCTATTATAGACTCTGTCATTTCATTTAGACTATGATTGATGTTAGACCTTACTGCTTTCTGTTACAGACACTGCCATTTCTGTTAGACTTCTGATTAATACTGGCTGCCGTTGTTATAGCCTTATGATTGATGTTAGACCTCACTGCCATTGTTTCTGTTAGAGTTATGGTTGTAGACACTCAAGGAAAACGAAACGATGACAGAAATGATTAGTAGATAGAGGTGTACTAGGTGAGGTGTACTAAGTGAGGTGAACTAGGTGAGGTAGTAGGTGAGGGGAATAGCTGAGTGATAGGTGAGAAGTGGTGAGGTGTACTACGAGTCTACAACATGATAAGCAAGGCTTACCGATTCACATTCGACAACGTGTGATTGGACTCCGAATATCGTGCTGTACATCCTGCGTCTGCGAACGTCGAGCAGAAATGCAATTCAATAGCTTTTGAGGACATGCTGGGGCTCTCTTGCCCCGCGGTATTATATCCTGTGTCTATAGCATCTAACGTGCATAGGTTACTGGCAGCACAACTTGGACCAGAAGCCCTTTTTCTCCTCGTCCACATGCTGCTGCTGCTCGTACACGTTGACGCGCTGCGGCGCGCCGTACGAGGGCGAGTTGCGCATCATGCCGCCGTTGCCCATCTCGTTGGCGTGCAGACTCATGTTGGTGGGCTGGAGCTCCTGCTTGATGGGCGGCAACGGGCGGTTGATCAAGTGCTGCAACTTCTGCTGGTGCAGCTGCGCGGCCGACAACTGCTGCTGCTGCTGCGCCAGTGGCGCCATGTTGCTGCTCAAGTTGTTGTTGCCCGCGGAGTTGGGGAGCATGCCCTGCTGGGTGTGGTGCGCGCGGTTGCGGCGCTGCTCGCGGTGGCGTCTCTCGCGCTCGTTGGGCGGGTTGGGGTGGCCGTATCCATGCAAGTTGGGCTTCTTGTTGATGGAGGCGTCCCAGCCCTTGCCGCCGTTGAGGTGCATCCAGTCAAAGTCGTCGTCGCAGCTGACGCCCATGTCGTCCAACGCGGACAACAACAACATGCGGTACTCCTCGTACGCGGGCTCGGCCTCAAAGGGCAACAGGCGCACCGCGTCCAAGTAGTCGGCGAACTGCGGGGGGAGGCCCTCGCACAAGAGCGCGGCCGACGTGGTGCGCTTCTTGTCGCCGATCTTCTCGTACTTCTGCTTGTTGGTGGGCGCCTTGAGGCCCTGCCAGGGCAACTGGCCGCGCAAGAAGTAGAAGAAAACGTGGCCCAACGCCTCCAAGTCGTCGCGTCTCAGCTGCTCGCGGCCCAAGTGCGTGTTGATGGACATGTAGCGCGCGGTGCCGCTCAACGACTTCTTCTCGCGGTAGGGGATGTGCTGCTTGGTGCGGGGGTCGCGGTACTGCTTGGCCATGCCAAAGTCAATCAAGTGCACCTTGTTCTCGTCGGGGAAGCCCTGGCGGCCAATGAGGAAGTTGTCCGGCTTGATGTCGCGGTAGATCAAGTCGTGGCGGTGCACCTCCTCAATGAGACTCAACATCTGGATGGCCACCTGCACCACGGTCTTGACGCTGAAGCGGCGGCCGCACCAGTCGAACAAGTCCTCGAGCGAGGGGCCCAACAAGTCGATCACGAGGATCAGGTGCAAGCCCTCCTGCCCGAAGTAGTACGCGTTGGGGATGCCGTCGCACCCCTGCAAGTGCTTGTAGGTGCGGTACTCGTCGCGCAACTGCGGCGCCTCGGTCTTGCGCGGCTCGAACTTGATGGCCACGGCCACGCCGTTGATGATGTTGCTGCCCTCGAAGAGCACGCCGAACGAGCCCTCACCGATCTTCTTGCCGATCTTGTAGTGCAACCCCACCACGGAGTTGTTGTTGCTGGAGCTGGCGTTCATGCTGGGATTGGAGGCGGCGGCGGCGGCGATAGCGGCGGCCGACATGGGCGTTTAGAGAAGCGGCGGCGCGTGCCAACCGAAGGGTAGAGTGCCGGCGTGGAGGGAACAGCGGAGGTTCCCGGAGTTTGACGGTCGACGTTTCGGGTCCAGCCGGGAGCGGGGGCGGGAGACGGTCGTGGAGCTTCACCAGGAAGATTACCGGAATAGTCTGTAGGGCCGACAGACGAGATGGGGCGGACGGATGGGCCGGGGTCACTAGTGGTGGAGAGGTTTTGTTTTTTCCACAAACTTAGCGGTGTTGGAAGCGGGAGGCACGGGTGTCCCACCGTTGCGGCGCCTGACAATGCTGCCTGGGGATCTGGCGTGTTTACCTTTCTCCGGCTACACTACGACAATAGGTGTACAGAGCGTCGATGTCTGTACTAGTCTTGACCTGTACTGAGCCTTTGCTGTACTCTACAATGGCCACCGGTAGTCAGGGATAGTCAGGGCCCATAGTCGCGGCCCTACCGTTAGACGGCCCTACCGTACGGCCCCTACCGTTTGTTCACCGCCTTGCACCTTTAAGTGCAACCTTGGCATACTTCTGCTTACTTGAGTGGTCTTCACTGGCCTCTCACCTTTAGATCAACGCTTCACCAGTCTCTCACTAGGTACCTCTCTATTGCTGCTCTCATCGGTCGACTGTGATCGCTTGACAGTTCGCTTGACTGTTCGTTTGACTGTCCGTTTAATTACGTTTGACTGTACGTCTGATTGGTTGTTCGCTTGATTTCGTTCGCTTGCTTTCGCTCGAATGTTCGTTCGCTTGTTCGTTTAACTGCTCGTTTGGCTGTGTGGGCTACATCTCTCGGCTGCCTTGTCTCGCTTGGCACTACATTACTTCTACTTTGTCTCTGGTACCCATGGTACATGTTGTCATGTGTCATGTCATGTTGTGTCCTGTTGTGTCATGTTGTGTCATGTCATTGTCTAGTTATGCTATGGACCCCCTCACCAAGTACAACGCGGCGCCGCTGGCGAGCGAGCTCACCTTGCGGCTCGTGTCGAGCGCCACCGGCTCGTCGCCCTGCACCCGGAACAACTGGAGCCGCTCGCTGGTCTGCTGCGTGGAGTTGTTGTGGTTCATGATGCCGAGCGTGTCGGCGATCGAGTCCAACGCCCGGCCCACCGACCAGTTCTTCAGCACCCACACACCCCTGCGCTCGGCCTCTTCCGAGATTTTGTCAAGCTCTTCCTCGTTGCGGTTGATGTACAACGCCCACAAGTACACTCTGTCTGCAACAGGCACCAGCGGGCCCTTCGCAACCTTCTTGAGCGCAGCGAGCTCCACGACCGGGTTCGGCGCCTTCTTCTTGCCAAAAAACGACTTCTGGCTCTGCCGCTTGACCCGCTGGATGTGCAAGAACTTCGTGAGCTTCATGAACGGCGTGGACTTGCCGTCGTGGCCGATGTTGGTCGCCCGCGGCGAGCTCTCTCGTAGCAGCTTGTCGAGCTGCTTGGAGTGCTGCGCCCGGTCGGGAAAGAGCGATGCGGCCGTCGGCCCGGCGTACGTGAGGCCGCCTTTTCGCTCGGGCCGGCCCACGCAGCCGTGCACCTCGGTGCTTCTGTGCTTGGAGCAGTACGTGTGGTTGCAAAACTCGCATTGGAACGGTAGGAAGTCCAACTCGCTGCACTTGTGGCAGTGCTTGCCGAGGTTCATGATGCCCTCGTCCTCGGACGGCGGCCGGGCACTCATGAAGAGACTGTTGTACACTTTGGTGGACATGTGCGACTGTATGGAGGAGCAGTGTGGAGCTGGCGGATTGGCAGCTTAGGATGTAAGATGAGTTGGAGTGATCAAGGGTAAGTGGGTGAGAGGTCGAGTCGCCGGCTGCTGGATTATATATAGGTGGTGGTGGCGGTGGCCAACTCCAGAAGGTTCGGCCTGCACGATGGGTGCAAAATGCTGAATAAGCGGCAGAACATCGAAAGAATGACATAATGAGAAAAGGAAGAGTCAAGAACGTGAAGCGGGTGAAGACGAGGCAGATGACGATGAAGCAGATGTTTTGGACGAGTGGTGACGAGAGTGGTACAAGGAAGGCTTACTAACTAGATAGTGCGGCTGGCTGGTGGGGTTTGAAGTTCCGATCTTCACCTCGAGTATTTGACAAAGCGCTCATGAGTCGTTGTCCTACTCGTTGGCCTCTCTGGGTCGACTCCATTTCGCTATAGCTGCAGTAACTAACCGTTGACTGGCCATGACAAGCCATGTCCAGGACAAGGCAGACACCGAAGTTGAGTCCAAACGGACCAGTCAGACCCTCTACTTGCACGAAGAAGTAGCCAGATCCTCCGCTTGTCGAAGCTATCCGCTTCTTATCTCTCCTCCTTTCTACTCTAGAGTGACTTGAGTGAGTGAGATGGGTGCATCTCGCTGTACACAGCATCGCACTTTTCACCATGTACGACTTGAACGTGCCGTGGCCCGTCCAGTCCTACTCGGGCGCCCCGTCGCCGACCCAGATGGGCAACCTCCACAATACCATCGCCATGCTCCATTCGTTCGGCTACACGCACATCGCCGTGAACTTCACCGTCGACGAGTCCGTGAAGCTCCCGCTCACGTCGCCAGATAAGCTCAACCCCATCCCCATGGACGAGCTCCGCACCCACTTCCGGGAGTTCAAGGGCCTCCACTTGTTCTCGCGCATCACGCTCGTTGTGGCGGACCCCGCCAAGTGCCAGAACATCCTGAAGATCAACAACTCATCGGTGTTTGACATCGTGGCCGTGCAGCCCACCACAGAGAAGGCGCTCCAGCTCACCACGTCCAACCTCGACATAGACCTTGTGTCGTTGCCCATGTCTGTGCGGCTCCCGTTTTTCTTGAAGCACAAGACGATTGGACTGGCGCTCACGCGAGGCATCCATTTCGAGGTGTGCTACGCGGGCCTAATAGCGGGCCCCGCGGGCTACGAGAGCTCCACCGCGCTCGGCACGCTGGCGCACATCTCGCGCAAAACATTCTTTTCCAACTGCCTCCAGCTCATTCGGGCGTCGCGGTGCCGCGGCATCGTCTTCTCCAGCGGGGCGTGTGAGCCGCTCCACGTGCGCAACTACGCGGACATCTTGGCCATCATGAGCCAGTTGGGGCTCAAGGTGTCGAACGCCAAGGACGGCTTTGTGCGCTGGCCCGAGGCGACGTTGGTGAACGGGCGTCTCCGGCGCAAGTCGCACAAGCAGACGGTGATGGTGGGCAACGACGTGGGCAGCGTGAGCAGGGCGGCGGCCATCATCGAGAAGGAGGTGCTGAACACGGTGATGAAGCGCAAGCACGACGCCAAGGACGGGCAGCGGAAGAAGAGCAAGCATTAGCATACGACACTTATAGACAGTAACATCGTCAGACCGTACACAGCCCTATCAGGTAAAGGCGATTGCCAACGCGGCACTAGTCAACTTACGGTGACTCGGCACCTTTGGCCAGCTCAACTAGAAGAGTAGAGATGAAGGTTCAATGTAGACCGACTACGACTACTCGGTATCGCAGTTAATAACTGTGTATGCTAGTGCTTGAATATGGACGATTTCAGACCCCTGGTAGCGACATCAGTAGTGACTTGGGTAGCGGTGGCGACTTCGGCCGGCTCCCGCCTCGGCGACGGCGGTAGTCTTCGCTTCTTGGGGTTCAAAAAGACCGAAACGGCCCGCCGTTTCCGCTCCGGCTGCGGCGATGCATGCGGCGACCCTTCAGGCGATGTAGACGAGCTAGACGCCACCGGCATAGATTGCAGTGCGTGGCGAGGCTCTGTTGTAGGCTTTGCTGGAGTGCCGAGTGGCTTCTGTTGATAGATTCCCATTGGGTGACCAGTGTTTGGTCGCGTAAGGTTGAGTGTCGTCGGCTGCGGAGGAGGCCGCACGGGCAGAGCCTTCTTGGGTGGTTCTGCCGGGCGGGAGTTGCCGAACATCAACAGCCTGTGCTGCATGTCCCTCCGGGCCTTGCCCAAGATCGACTTCGTGTCGAATCTGGGCGCCGGCGCGCCTCCAAAACGTGAGTGTTGAACTCGCCTGCGAATGGGCTCCCTGATGATGCCCTTTATGGGCGTGATGGAGTTCTTGGACTTCTCTTTCTGGATCTTCTCGGTCATGCGCCTGAGCCGCTGGGCAGACGTGGCCCGGAACTTCTCTCGCTCATCGCAGTACTGGTTGTACAAGCTCTTGTTCGCCATGGTCTTTTCTCCCGCCAAAAGCCGGGCCTTGAGCCCGGCGTGCAGCGGTCGGTCGGGGAAGTCCTTCTCCAAGAGTAGGAGCCATAGTTCGTCGGATTCCGGGGTCACACTGGGGCTGTTTTCTTCGAGGGTTGCAAGCTGCTTTGCATTTAGGCGCTTGAGGATCGGTCGCACGAGGTGGTACGGCGTGTTGCCGACGTCTGAGATTCTTGCTGCTTGTTGGATGCAAGTATGGAGTGCTATGTCGAAGAGAGAACGCACCATTTCGCTCGGCAAGAGCAGGATTGGATTTTGGAGCTCTGTCGTGTGCGGCTTGTCTGAGGCTGGTGACGTTTCTGGTGTCGGAGATGCTTGTGGTGGTGATGTGTGATGATGCTTGTGGTTATAGTGATGGCTGATCGATGCGCACTATACTGATATCACAATGTAAAGACAAACAGAGAGATCCCGATCGGAGGCGACCTTATTAAGGCCCAGACAACAAGTAGATCCGCAAAGGATTAAAATCTTATCTGGACAATGCGCTCAGTAGATTTGAGGCCCTTGTAGCACCGCCTACTCGACATCAACTCGAATTAGCAATGGCATAGATGGTCATTTGTTCTCCGAGATGTCAGCTTCGACATAGTACAGGAAGATTTACAGAATTCTTGACTTTGGATTTTACGTCGAGGTTTGTAGATTTTTGAACTGGGGTCGATATCGCATAGTATGAGCATATCGAATGTAATACCCTGGGAACTTAAAATGGGAAAGCACAAAATCGATAAAATCTTGCGAAGCAGAGTAAACTGTACCTTGACTATACCTATGGACAAGGTAATCGTCGACTCAACGATGCTTGCTACTCATTCTACTCAACGGCCACAGTAAGAATTCTCATCGGCCACTCTAAGAGTGCTCATTCATGAAATACTGTTAGGAACGAACGAAATGATACTGGCTGGACGCTGGTAACCTATGTGAGATATATGATCCCCAAAAACAGTTCAGATGCTAGCTGCTCTGTTCATTGAATCAGAGCGTCCCGTTCGCTCCACCTTCAACAACATCCGATATGGTGTAATGGCTAGCACAGTCCGCTCTCACCGGGCAGATCGGGGTTCGATTCCCCGTATCGGAGTACATTTTCTTTTTTGCTCGCGCCTGACTGATCATTCATGTCGATCACCCCTGGAAGCATCGGCCGGACCTCCAAGGTTAAGGTTCATCGGGCCATCTTCCTCGGATATTGTTCGTCGGCCTTGGTCGTATTGTTCGCATAGGCTGTCCTTCACAGAACACTTAGCCGGTGCTAGTGCCGGCAGATAGTTGGTGCCGGCGGCAGGCTGGGCCGTGCGGCGGGCCGTTTTGGTGTTAGCTCCGAGCAAATCGCACCATTGCCCGAATGTGGCCACGGAGTTAGCGCGGCCGCCCCGGAACGAATATAACCCGACCCTGCCAAAGACAGAAACTCTATAGTTACTTCTTTCTCGGCGTATAAAGCTCACGTGCCCAGTGTATCAGCGGCCTCTCATCGCTCTGTCCCGCATCAGCTTCGTGCACCTCATCTCGCTACCACCACTACAGCCGTGCCGAAACGCGTCATGTTGTTCAAGAAAGACAAACCAGCCTCCACCGTCGCCGTGGATAAGGCAGTAACATACACGCCCTTTGTGGCGCCGGCGTCTGAGTCCAAGATCCCGCTGGAGCGCCCCGTCGAGAGCAAAGAAAAGTACCGGGCCGTGTACTCGCACTTCGCGGACCCTGAGTTTAAGGTGGCCCAGACCGAAGACGACCACAAGGCCGGCAACACCGACAAGTCCACGCCGCTCACCAACGACGAGAAGGCGTGGCTCACGCGCGAATGCTTTTTGCGCTACCTCAGAGCAACCAAGTGGAAGACCGCGGACGCCATCCAGCGCATAGAAGGCACTTTGGCGTGGCGCCGCCAGTTTGGGCTTGCGGCGTTGTTGGAGGACCAGAACGAGCTCAACGCGAGCACCGTGGCGGTGGAGAACGAGACGGGCAAGGAGGTGATTTTGGGGTTTGACGACGACTCGCGGCCGTGCCTCTACCTCAAGCCGGGGCGGCAGAACACCAAGACCAGCCAGCGGCAGGTGCAGCACATGGTGTACATGCTCGAGCGGGTGATCGACTACATGCCCAGTGGGCAGGACTCGCTTGCGCTCTTGATCGACTTCAAGGCGTCGCCCGCGGGCACCGTGAGCACCAAGATCCCGCCGGTGAACATCGGGCGGCAGGTGTTGCACATCTTGCAGACGCACTACCCCGAGCGGCTCGGCAAGGCGCTCTTGACCAACATCCCGTTGCTCGCGTGGACGTTTTTGAAGATCATCCACCCGTTCATCGACCCTCTCACGCGCGAGAAGTTGGTGTTTGACCAGCCGTTCCCCGAGTACGTGCCGGTGGTGCAGCTCGACAAGGACTTTGGCGGGCAGGTGAACTTCGAGTACGACCACGACAAGTACTGGCCCGACATGGTGAGCGTGGCGCAGGAGAAGAAGCGCAAGTACGTCAAGCGCTTCGAGACGTTTGGCTCGCAGGTGGGGTTGTCCGAGGTGGACTTGCGCGGCGACCACGAGGAGTTGAAGTTCCCCGTGACGTGGTTCGACTAGGTGGGAGCGGGCCGGGACTTGTATAATAGCTGCGCTGCGGCGCCATTGTGCCTAATAATTCATACATCTATTCCACTATCGTACATTCCCCTATCTACTTTTCTACTTGTCGATTCTCCGTTCTTTGCTATTGCATTCCTTGGCCACCCTTCTGCGTTGTCTACTTCTCTATTCCATGCTTGCAACTCGTCGCTGCGCTCCTCGTACCTCGTACTCTCGTAGGTACTCCTCGTTCACTCAAAGAGCTTGGCACACTTCCTCTTCTCCACCACGCCCGTCTTCTCGCACACCATGGTCTCCCAGTCGATGGCCACCATCAGCTCGCCGGCCCCGCCCTCGCTCTTGGCAAACACCACGCCGAGGTCGTTTCTCGCCGTCGTGAGGTAGTAGTTCGAGCCGTCGCCCAACAGGAGCACTACGGCCTTGACCAAGTCGCCCGGCCGGAAGCTGTCCACAATCCTCACCTTGTCTCTGTCCGTGGACCGCACGTCCTGGCTCCGAATGATGCCCTTGAACGTCTCGCCCACGTCCAACGCCTGCGCGCCAGCAAGAGTGCCCTGCGACGATGCCACTGCACCGTACGACGACAAGAGCTGCGAGCCTCCGCCCATGGGGATGGAGAGGTGCGCAGAGCCTCCAGTCGAGCCCACACCGCCGTCCAGCGCCACGTTTCCGTGCCCGTAGACGCACAAGATCTCGCACGAGGCCTGGCGCAAGTTGATGCGGGTGATTTTCACCAAAACAACGTCGCCCTCGCGGGGTAGGTTGGTGGAGGTGGCCGAAACGGCGGCGGTGGCCGAGGCGTCGATTTCCGTGGCGTACTTGGCCCACTCGTTCAGCGCGCCCGACACAACAGACACCAAGAAGTTGCGTGTCTTGGGCGATTTGCTGCTGCCGTCGCTTTCCTCTGTGTCGGCCTCCTTGATCTCTTGGATGAGCAGCTTGCCCAACACCGTGGCCACCACCACGGGGATCTGGCCCAGGTCGGAGCCGATGGACGATAGGACGGCTCCTTTGCCCGGAATGTAGTGGACCACAGCCGTGCCGGCCGCCTCTTCTTCCGTCTTGTACTCGGGTACGATGTACTGGCCTGGTACTACGGTAGTCATAGTATTTGATGTCGCATCGCGAAGTCTGATGTCACGAGGCACTTCACCAGCGAACGCACAGCTAAGAGCTATGAGAGGCAATTTCAGGCAAAGTTGAGAGGCAGTAGATTCTGAGGATCCCACTTGAAGCTTTTTTTTGATGGACGGCTCGATGGCTACTTGAAGCATGGGGCGCTGCATACAGAGCTCATCTCATCAACATGTCTTATCCTGATTACATCGATGGCGAGCCGCCAGTGGTCACGTTGAAGGAATACGACGTTGCACCCTGGGCAGGGACCACGTGCGTGGACAGAAGACCCGGTGGTTTCGTCATTGTGGTGATGGAGAAGCCCGAACAGGTGGTTGCCAAGGTCGACCCCAAGGACAACGAAACGTTAAACATTGTATTCAAGAGCGCACACGAGAACTTCTCCGAGCAGTTGGTGGAGAAGAAGGGCGACGTGCCAAGAAAGTAACAATAAACGTACGATTAGCAACACCTACCCGTACCTACTGTCCATCTAGCACACCTGCACACCTGTACCATCCTAGGCAGATCCTAGCAACACCACCTTAGGCAGTACCAGCTTGGAAATATCATCCTGGCAGTAGCATCCTAGGCTGTACTACCTTAGGCAGCACCAGACAGTAGAACGTTTAGAAGTCCTGCTTGTACGGACTGTGCTCGGTAGTCATGGACAGATGACCATACTACTTGACCTACATCGGGCCCAGATTGATTTTATTCACGATCTCCTGTCTCTCACTTCAATGCAGTATAATTAGAAGAAGTGGGTGTAGCACTGGCTCTCGCGGTGGATGGCCATCACCGCCTTGAACTCGTTGAGCTCGTCCTTGATCTGCTGCGCCAACGCCGGCGTCAACTGGTTGCACGTGGCCACGTCCGGGTGCCGGTCGTACTCGTCGCCGTTGTATGTGTCGTACAAGATGATGCGTGACGAGAAGCGCACGGACGCTTTTCCGGGCGCAGGCATCTGGGGCAGCCGACGGATGCGCGTGATGAAAGACGTCAACAGGCGCGGCAGCAGCGCCGCGCTGTGGTCCAGAAGCGAGGGAATGCGGTCGTGGTGGAAGGGCCCCGGCGGGGCGAGGCCAAGCGCGGACTTGGGGCTGCGGCGCCGGTTGGCAGCGTGGCCGTGGGGCTGGAGCCCGCGCGGCGGCACGAGAACGGGCGTGGTTTCCACATCGGAGTCCGAGTCGTCGGCGTCCGAGTCCGAGCCGAACCCGGCGCCCACCGCCAGCTCGTCGGTGCTGGACTCCGCCATGTGCACCAGCTGGTGCGAGCCGGACGCGGAGATCTGCTTGTTTTGGAGCGCCGATCCGTGGAAGCCCTTGAACGACATCAGGATGGGGCGAGCGGCCGTCGAGGGCGACGCGCGGGCAGTCTTGCCCATTTCGATCTCGTAGGCGGCGTCGAGCGGAGACTGTGGGGTCTGCACGGGCAGCGACAGCCGCTGGCGAGGCGTTTGCGGCTCCAGGCCCGACGAGATGACAATGAGCTCGGGCGCGGCCGCGGCTTCAGCATGGTAATTTGAAGCAGAGTTCGTTTCTGCTGCATTGCCCACTGGGCTCTTCACACTACTCTCCATCGCGTGTTCTTGCAGAGGAGAGGCCACGGCGAACGTGTGCGAATTGTCTTGACCGTGCTGTTGATCGAGCTCAGGGCTTGGCTCGAGGGAGGGCTCGAGCGACTCGGGCACGGGCACATCCTCAAGCGGCGCCGCTTCCTCAAGTGGGTGGAGCTCAGGCTGCGACTCGTGCGACCAGCTGTCGAAGTTGAGGTTGTCGACGTCAATGTAGTCGGTGAACGCGATGAAGTCGTTGAAGTCGACGTCGGGCTCGCTGAGAACGGCGCTGAGGCGCTTGGGGGCCACTTCGGGAACTTCAAGGGCCGCTTCTGGGACCGCTTCGGGTGCCACTTCGGGGACCGCTTCGGGTGCCCGCTCTATGTTTTGCGGCTGCACGCTGGCAGCGTTTGTGTCGCCAAGTGTACTGTCCGTGTGCTCGGCGCCGTAGTAGTCGGCCAAGTCGTAGTCGGCAGACTCAATCGTGTGCTCGCCGGCGAACGTCGCATCGATCAGCACCTCGGGCCTGAGGCTCTGCAGCAGCAGCAGGTTCTTGAGGATGCTGCACGAGCGGCGCACCAGGCCCGTGCGCACGGCCTCGCCGAGGATCACGTTCTCGTCCAGGCCGTCGTAGTTGATGTAGGAGCTGCGCTTGCCCAGGCGGATCAGCCGCATCAGTCGCAGCCGCTCGAGAGACACGATGCTCTCCACCTCCTGCGCGGAGAGCGACTTGGGGAAGAGCGCTTCTCCCACAAGCTGGTCATTGACACGAAGAGCAGGCGAGGTCGCCGTGGAATCCGGCACGGGTACCACGAACGGCAGGCCGAACGAAGCAGACGCCGGGTGAAGGAAGTCACGCAGCGCGGTGGGGTCGAGCAGCATGAGCGGCAGGGACATCAGGAGCGGCAGTTGCTGTGGAAGCTCGAGTGCAAGCTCCTCGCCGTAGGAGGCAGAGCCCACACGGTGGGCGTCCTCGCGGAACTCGTCCTCGCGGAACTCATCGTCCACCTCGGGCATGTCCTCCACGTCGTCGCGGGGCAGATAGTCCAGGTCGTCCACCTCACGGATCGTGCGGTAGCGGTCGGAGAAGCTGGAGTCGTTGAGCTGGGCCTCGTTGCGGCGGGCATCCGTGCCGGCGAACGGCCGTGCGGGCTCGTCCAAGTCGCGGTCGAGATTGGCGGTCGACGGTGTGTCGAGCAAGGGGCTCGCGGCAGGAGGCGTGAGCTGCGGCGTCTTGGGAAGCGTGGGCGTCGCAAGGGTGGCCTTGGCGGGCTTCTTTGGGCTCGAAGCGGCGCTCTGCAGCGGGTATGCTTGGAAGGTGGTGGACTTTGCAAGCGTAGGGGTGGAAGGCGCCGACGCCTTGGTCAGCAAGTCTGTGCTGCGGCGGGCGTCGAGCTGGACGCCGGTGACGTCGGACTTCTTGCGGGAGAACATGGTGCGGCGCTTCTGCTTCTTGTCCTTCTGCGCAAGCACAGAGAAATCGGGCGTGGAGAAGGACTTGGCGGAGATCTTGGTGGGCTGCGCCGGCTCCGCCTCCTCGACGCTGGCGAGCTTCGAGAGCAGGTGGTTCTTGGACTTGATCTTGAAGAGGCCGCGGAAGCTGAAGCGCTTGCTCTTGTCCTTCGTCATGGCCAGCAAGTCGCCCATGGTGGAGCTGCGCTTGGGGCTCGAGACGTTTGCGGCCAAGTCCACAGACTTGCGCCGCTTCTCGCTGCGGCCGCTGGGCTTGTCCGAGAGAGGCGCCTCTTTGGGGGTGCCAAACGCCGGCGACACAGCTGAGCGCGGCGTGGCAAACGCAGAAGACTCCTTGGGAGGCGTGTGGCGAGGCTCTGCCTTTTTGGCAGGCGCTTTTGAGGGCCGACTTTCTGTGGCTTTTGGCTCGAACGGCATGTCGAGCATGGACCGCACCGGTTTGCGGGGAGACGAGCTGATGGGCAGCGACGAGCTCTCCAAGGGCAGCGACGCAATGCGAGGCATGCGCGGCTGGTCCTTGGGCGGCGGCGTGGGGCTGTCTGAGACTGGTGTGACAGGAAGGCGGGGAAGCGATGACTTCTTCCGGCCATCGAACGCCTTCAGCGGGTCGGTCGACTTGTCGTCCTTCCCATGCATTTCATCGGTCGTCTTCAATTCTTTGTTCGTCTTGTTCACCTTGTCATTCGTCTTGTTCGTCTTGTTCGTCTTGTTCATCTTGTTCTCCCTGTCGTCCGTCTTGGTCGTCTTGTACGTCTTGTTCTTGCTGGCATCGTCTCTCTTTTGCTCCTTCGTCTCGTTGAGCGTGCGGTCGGTCGACTCGCCCAGGCACCGGCTGGTGACCTTGGTGGCTCCGCTGTCCACCTCTCGCTCCAGAAACGAGCCCACAGAGAGCCGCTGGCTCGGGAACACCGCGGGCGGGCCCAACTTGGGCGTGGCGTCGTTGTCGGGCGGCCCCACCGTGCTCGTCGAGGACGCCCTGCTGCGTGCGTGCAACGACTCGCTCGACTTGGCCGTGTGGAACGTCTGCACCGAGATCGCCAGCTGGCGGAAGGCCTCCGGCGCGGAGCCTAAGGCCTCGACCGTGCCGTCGGGCTCGTCCTCCTCGGCGATCGCCCCGTGCGTGTGCACGGGCTTGCCCGGCGAGTTCAAGATGCTTTCGAGCGCTTTCATCGACGGCGACACCGTCATGAGCAGCGTTTTGTTGGAGCGCGACGCGGCGCCGGGGCCCGCGTCGCCGAGGTCGCTGACCAGCTGCGTCAGCGCGGAGTGGGGGATGTTGGCCGCACGCTTCAAGGTGTAGATGTGGTTGGAGGACAGCAGCAGCGAGATCATCGCGGGCGACGAGTAGAAGCTGTTGCTCCATAGGGCGTTTTCGTAGTCGTCGGCCACGGACATTGTGCCGAGTTGGTGGTGATGCGGTGAAGGTGGGTGAAGTGGAGGAGAAGGTGAGGTGGAGGAGAAGGTGAAGGTGGAGGAGAAGCGATGGAGGGAGACCTGTACGGAGGAGGCTGGGCTATGGGCTGGACTATTATTAACTTTGCGCGGCGGAATCGCGACCGGGAGCCGTTTTGGAGTGGTAGGAGTGCGGGATGCTCACGTCCTGTCTGGATCGAAATGAGTTTCAACTTGAGGGTGATCGTCTTGTCGCTGTAGCACCATGCAACTGGCGGACGTGCGTGCCTGCAGAGGGGTTTGAGACGACTTCCGCATCGGGGCCAAATGGGACGCGTCGCGTGCCTGGCGAGCACGTGACCCCAGTCCCCGTGCACGCGCGACGGCGGGCGCACATGCGCGCGCGGTTGCCGGCGTGCATGTTTCAGCGCGCAATGGGCAGGCATAAGTCCGCCTCGCGCAGTCGTCTCGACGGAGGTACCAGATGCTCTCTACGGACGTACAGATGATGCTTCTATATTGAGCGGAGGCAGTCCGAGCCAGCTGCGGTCTACACAATCACGCAGTCGCCCTTTTTGCGGCCCAAGCGCGTGCGTTTCTTCTTTTCGGGCGTGACGGCGGCGTGCGGCACGAGGGCAGGCACCGGCTTGGCCACGTTGAGCTTTTTCTCGGCGTCGAGCGCAGGGCGGATGCTCGTGGCCGCGGTGGCGCCTGTGCTCTGGGACAATCGGCGGGCCGAGTTGCGCATGCTGGCGGAGTCCAGGTCCGCGGTGTAGACGGACTCGGGGTACATGCGCAGGTAGGCGCGGTCCTCGAGGCGGAGCACGGGGTCCAAGCCGAACTGGAGCAACGAGTTGGCCAAGTACAAGTAGAACTTGATCCAGAGCGTCTCGAGGTCGTGGGTGAAGCGCGTGCCGAAGCGCTCGCAGAACGTCTGCACCACCGCCTCGCCCATCAACTCAAACTGCGCGGGCTCGATGCCGAAGATGCGCGAGTGGCGCTTGCCGAGCTCGCCGAGGTATGCGTCGAGGTGCGACAAGTTCTCGAGCGAGTTGATGGCGAACGACATCACGCCGGCCATCAGCACGGCCTGGTGACGGAGCGAGGGGAACGCGAGCTCGAGCGTGGGGTCCATGGCAAGCAAGTTCAGGTAGATCTGCAGGCAGAACGTAGACGACGCCAGGAGTGCTTGGCGGGTGCTGGCCACCGACGGCAACGGCTTGTCCTTGATCTGCGCCCACGTGTTGATGGCCGCCAGCCCGGGGAACGGGAGCAGCAGCTTCGTCTCCTCCTCCACGGGCTCCTCCACCAACATGCGGTTCCACGTGTAGCGGAGGAGCGAGATCTCCTTGTGCGAGAGGTCGAGGGTGACTCTGTACTTGGATTGCATCGACAACTGCGAGCACGCCGAGTCCGACGTGCCGATTCGTGTGAGGCGGTAGTTGTCGTGGTTGGGCAACGACGAGTCGGACAGCACCGACTGGTGTGAGAGCGTGGGCTTCAACAGAAGTGCGTCGGTGTCGTGCCTCTGGAGGAACAGCCGTTTGACGGTGTTGATGTGCGACAAGCGGCTGGGCTTGCGTTCCAGGGGAGTGGAGGCGGTGAGCATGGCGGAGAAGGAATGGAGTATGGAGAAGCTAAAATGGCTAGGGCGCCGTTTTTATCGGTGGTATGTAGAGCAGCGAAAATCAGTAAACGTCACCGGCACAGGGCACAGTTTTGTATAGACTAAACGTGAGGCTGTCAACGGTTGTGCACAGGACTAGAAAGGGGCAAGATCTAGCGGCACCTGTCCGCCGACGCCGCAACAGACCTCCCCCAAAGCTCTGCGCAAGGTGTGTCGGCGATCTGCACCGCCCGCTAAGCGAAGACGACCGTCCAGCGTCTTACCGCTCGTTGCAGAACCAGAGGGGTTCGACGCACCCTGCAGGACATTTTGGAGGGGGTGCATTTTTCGCTGAGAGATTTTCGAACAATGGTATCCCGATCCAGAATAATAAGTGCGGGCATGAGGCTTCGCGTATCTGCCTGAGAGGACAATGGGGCAAACAAAGGAGGCACATCCTCGTGCTTTGTCGCCACAATGCGCCCCGTATCCCCGTCTCGGAACATCCCCTCGTGTCCACGGCTCGGGTCCTAGACCCCCCTGCCACATGCTAACCAGCACTCGCCAGCCAAGTCCGAATTACGTGGCGCCGGTAACTGCGCACCTCTTGACAACGCCGGTAGTGTATGCATGCCGATGGCCTGTAGTGAGTGCATGCCAGTACCGGCAATTCTTGCAAACTCAACGCCAACATACCCAGGGTGGGCGGGGCACCCGCCATCCTGCGCCCTATACGACCGTATGTTGAGTGGAGGTTCTGTTAAGGACCCTCCTGTATCCTTATAGGGCCATATGCGAAGAGTGGGCGGATAACCATCTACTGATCTTATGTATTACGTAACCCACAAGCCTTAACGCATACATATCGGTTTGTGTGGAATATGCGGATATGTGACCCACAAGTCTTGGGCATAAATAGGGCCGTAGATCCGCTGTAGGTGGCTAGACACAATGCATCCATCCACTCACCCAGAGAAGCAAGGAGTAGCAAGGAGAGTACCAGAGAGAATGGACAAACAACACCGCATGCCCAACGGGAATGGCTGCGCGGGAGTCGTCCTGTAGGTGGCCCCGGTCTGGGGCAGTACACATGAATCTGTAGTGAGATGGTTCGGGTTAGTCCGCAGGGCGCCAAGATGCCGGACCGGCCGGAAAACGCCGTCAAGGGCGCTCCTCCCCCTCAAAAAGACCGTTCATGCGTGTATTTTTTTCGTAGTTTGCTTGCGCTTGTATTTTCTAGCAGCGGGCAATCGCAAGGCTGGCGCCATGACGTCAAAATCTTGACGTCAAGGGGCACGAAGCGGCAGGGCGATTACGGCGAGTGGGGTCAAGCAAGTGCCCGTGAGAATGCGCCCACCATTATGAGGCGGCCCACGGCATGAGATCGTCATGGATCGTGCTAGTACGATTAGTCGGCCGGGCGGCGGCGACACGAGTTAGTCTGCGTTGCAGCGTGAGGGGTGCCCGTAGCACGCGAGCGGGACCTGCGAAGGTCACGCCCAGATAATACGCCCCCGCCCGACTAGTTTACGGGCCCTGTCTGGAATGGAAACAAAACGAGTATCTTGCACCTGCACGGGGCGATCTCGATCGCCGCGATCTGCCTTCTGCGTCTTAAGTATGGCTTCGACGACTGCACGCCTAAGATGTATCGCATGGCGCAGGCAGCGCTAGCAGCGTAGAGTTGCAAGGAAATCGTATATGGGACGGGCAAGCTGCGACTAAGAACAAGGTTCGTATATACCTGCATCAACGGCAAGGCGGCTTTGGCCCGGCAGCACGAGCGGAATCTTACAACTGCGCAACGGTGCAAGATGTCGTGACAGGTCGCGGAGAAGCGGCAGTGAGCAAGCTGGCGCGAGAAGTTGCGCAAGCAGTGCAGCTCTTGGCGGCGCGAAAGCGCCGTGGCGGGTCAAGGGGGTGGCGACGAAGAGCGAGGAGAGAAGGGTGGTCGGTGAAGTACGAGAGATCGACCTCGCTACAGCCAGCAGCTGCGGTGGGTGCTGGGCATGCCACATGGGCAATCTTGAGAATTAGATAGATTCCCGTATCTATGTATTATCGGACCGATTTGGCCCAGTGCTCTAACGTCACGCACCGGACCTCCCGCTGCATGCAGCAGACTGCAGGCCCGGGTAGCTGCAATCAGCTTCTCCACCACCTAAAACGGCTTGTCGTGGTAAGGTATCTCCGCAAAGTAGCATTGGAGCGCCCGCTGCAACGCGGGCACGAGCCGCTCCCACTCGAGAATGCGCACGCGCTTGTCGAAGCCCCTGGGCTTGCGAATATCGTACCCCATGATGCGGCGAGCAAACGCGCCCCACAGGTCGGCGTGGAGCCCGTCCTCCGCGGTCTTGCGCAGCAGCACGGGCTGCTTCAGCCAGTAGGGCATCAAGTTCAGCCGGATGCGGCCCTTCTCCTTGCGGCGGAACGACTGGTCGGTGAACTCGGCGCCAATCAACGCCTCAACGATGCTGACAACCTCCACCGACGTGATGTAGTAGTACACGCTGCCGTCGTCCAGCACGTGGTCGAGGCACGAGACCTCCACCACGTCGGTGCCGGGCGCCGGAGGTGCTGGTTCCGGGTGGTCGAGCGCCAGGCCCACCACTGAAAACGCCGCCGATATGGCCGCACCGTGCTGCCGCCGCTCGATACGGATGATGCGGCGCCGGTCGCGCAGCTCCAAACCGTTCCAAGGCAGCTTGCATACCTCGGACACCAGTGCGCCGGTGATGTGGAGCTCCACGGGCACGTAGCGCACGCGAGACGTGGGGTCTGAGGGCGGCGGGCGGGTCGTCTGGCAGCCTGCGATGCCACGCACAATCTTGTAGCGCGGTGCTGACCCCAGCAGCAAGTAGACCAGCGATGGGCTGGCTGTGGGTGCGCCGCGCGCCAACAGGAGGCCCAGACTGAGCAGCAGCAGCAGGCTGACCAGCAGGTGCTTGCGGAAGTCGCGCAGGCGCTTCTTGGCGAGGAGCTGGGCGCGGGGCGCGAGCTCGGAGGGCACGAACTGCGAGAACGAGTTGTACTCGGCGTACCTGGCGTATGCGGCCTCGTCGTAGAAGCCGCTGCCGGGTCCTTGTTGGGCCTGGCCATGTGCACCTGGTGCGTGTGGAGCCTGAGCCCGTGCCTGCTGAAGCCCTTGAAGTGTCTGTTGGGGCCTTTGCTGTTCTGGCGCCCGCGCGTGCTGTAGGCCTTGAAGTGCCCGCAGATGCCCTTGCTGCTCTTGGGCCCGCACTTGCTGTAGCCCTTGATATGCCTGTTGATGCGGTTGAGGTTCCTGCGGGCCTTGCGGGCCTTGCGGCCCTTGCACTTGCCCATGCACTTGCACATGCCCCTGGGGACCCTGCACTAGACCCTGCTGCTGTAGTAGTCCGTGCTGCGGGTGCCCATTCTGCATTGCCTGGGGCACCTGTGGGTGTGCTTGCGGGGTCTGTAGCCCGAGTGGTTGCGCAGATTGACCTTGGCCCGAACCTGATTGCATGTGCTGGGTTGGCATGGAATGCCCCGATTGCATGTACTGCGGCACGTCGTTGGCGTACTCCGCATACATGGGCTCCTCGTAGTACTGCGGGTACGCCTGCTGGTGGGAGTAGCTGCGTCCGTAGTCGAATGAGGGCATTGGGCTCGCCAGCAAGTCCGTGTACTCCTGGTCAAACTGGTCGTGCGGCCCCGTCTGGAGCGGGAACACGGCGGTGTCTGTGGGGAGCGTCCGCGTGTAGAACAGCGGGTCGGGCGGGGGGTTCATCATGCTGAAGTAGTCAAAGGAGGGTACAATGTTGTCAGTCATGAAGCACAGCGAACTGAAGGAGCGCTGGTAACGAAGGTGAGGAGAAGGCGGGTGTGAAGAAAAGAAAGCGGAGTTGCGAAGAGTCGGAGCCACCGCACGCGGAATCGGGTCCATTATATCTCTGCCAGTGGTAGGTGTCTCATCAGGGTAAGCCGCCTTACAGCGGGTCTGGGGGGATCTGTGCGCATATGCTTCGATGCATAATTGGGTTCCGCTGCAGCGCGCCGCGGCTGCATGCTGCACCTTTTCCATGGCCGCAGTTTAAACAGTCCTTGTGCGCACGCACACCTATGCCCGCATGGCGGCCGGGGAGTACACGAACAGCCGCTTTCAGCCCGTTCCGCTCGTGCTCCCATTGTCGCGGCATGCGCATCCTGCTGGAGCATCTTTGTTCGACGCTCAGCACGTCTCATGGCCCAGGTGCCCGCCCCGCCCGCGAAATTACTTTAGCTTGCCCTGCCCCGCGGCGGCCGGTGGGCCGATGCGGCGATTGCCGCACCCATCCTCCTCTCCTACTCGCACGGTGACCGTGGCGTTCCTAGCACCTGGCATCTTTACACCTGGCGTCTTAGCACGCAGTCCTTATCCATTCGACCGGCTTTCTGCGAGGCTTGTCGCCCTGCCCTACTCCCGCAACATCTCCGGGAGGAGCAGTGGCCGCCTAGGGCCTCCCAGGCGGCAGAGTGCATAAACGGACCTACTGCTTTCCTCATGAAGTCGGAGTATCGCGAATGCGGACGCGGGCGCAAGCGCCGTGCACCTTCATCGGACTGCGCCGCAGATAAGGTTAGTGGTGCCTGGCGAGCGCAGCGTGACTGAGGGGTGCCAGCGTCCAATATCAGGATGCGCCCAGAGTTGCTGCGATCGGCCGGCCACCAATCATGCAAAGGCGTCGTGCGCATGCGGCATGTGGTGGCCACACCGTCTAGATTGCAGAGTGCGCCACCCTTGAGGGATCGGACTTGGAGTCCACAATTCCAAGTGTGACAATGGCATGCAATCCCTACAGAAACCCGTAACCCGAGCAATAACCCCGGCACGTTGCAGCACCCTACGCTTTTACGGTGCTAGCGTGAGCGCACATGGCCGTCCTAGTTTGAGCCGCCGCTGGCATATTTTGCGCCTGCGCGGGCGCTTATTTATCGCAGCTGCATGCCGCGTTTATCGGGCCTCGTAGATCAAATTTTTTTTGCACGTGATATTAAGGTGCGTTTTTGACGCTCTGTCACCATGCGAACGCGCGCCCTCTACAGCCTTGCTATGTCGTTGCAGGCCGTTGGTGTAGTGTTGCTACGCTGTCCTCATCTCGCCATGGCACGTGCCGGCCGGCGATAGAGGCCACGCATTCCATCCACTCACAAAAGCTTGTGACCAGTGCCCGAAACCAGCGCGATTCGGCCTGAATAGGGACCTGAGCGCCGTTTCTTTGTTTCCTCTGGCTTGACGTGCGCAGTTTGGGGCTAAAATAGCCGCGTCGGGGAGCGGGGGTGCATACAGCCACACGATAGGGTCTTGCGCATCGGAGTGAAAAAACACTTCCTTCTCTCGCATACGGTATCCAGAGATAGGGTGTGTCTCGGGTGTGCCGTCCAGTAGCCGCCAGACATGGTTGGAAATGTTTAGCGTGTCGCCGTGTCGATCTCTTCGGAAAAACCCCCGAGTTTATCCACCCGAGTCTAATCTTAAATTTGGCTTTCGGTGGCCTTGATCCCAAACCATGCGGCATGCGCCGCCTTCGGCGAGCGGCCCCGCAGATACTTTCAATGTGTCGGTCGGCTCGAGTAACCGCATACAATGGGCACATCTCCCTGGTTCCGGCAGAGATCGCAGCAATGCGTGGAACAACCACAGCTGCTCTGCATGCGGCTCGGGGGACGCCAAGAATCGGTAACTTTCTGGATCCAGCAGCACAATCCGTTCCATGTACTGCGCCTGCTCTTCGAGAAGCTCGCTCGTTCAGGCGGTCTGCACCGCCAAACGCTGTCTATTGTTTGGCCAAAACCCTGCGCCCCGTCCAGATGCGAAAGATGAAGATCACTCTTCATCTGCGCACCGTGTCGATCTTCGCAACCGAGCTGCAGGGCGCACTTCCTCGCTGTACTGCGCCCACTGTTCGAGAAGCCGTTCGCTCGGACGATGTGCACCGTCAATGGCTGGCTATTGCGCTTTCCAGAACCCTGCGCCAAGGCAAACGCAAAAGATTTAGAGCACTCCTCATCTGCGGAGTTTGTCGATCTCCGCAACCTTGTCGATCTTCGCAACCGAGCTACACCCTGCCTGAAAATCAGGTGATGAGGTCCTCCACTAGTCAAAGCGAGGCCATTGGCGAAGAGAAAAGGCCAGCGCAACTCTCACATCCAGATGCGAAAGATGAAGTTCACTCGTCGTCTGCGCACCATGTCGATCTCCGCAACCGAGCTGCACCCTGCCTGAAAATCAGGCGATGAGGTCCTCCACCAGTCAAAGTGAGGCCATTGTCGATGACAGAAGACGGCCACAGCTCTCACTACCCATTGCCCTCTACCCACTGCTCAGCATTGCTCTACCCATTGCTCTCACGCCCTGGTGGCTCTACATTCTCACTTCAGTATTCGTCGTGCATTGCTAGTTGATTGCTAGTAAGAGCCCGCGGTTGCTACTTTGGCCCGCGGCTGCTTGAGGAGGCTACTTTCTGTACTTGGGGTACAACTGCTGGAACACGTACACGTCGCCCAACACCAACGCGGTGACAATGCCCGCATGGATGGCCACCACGTACTTGTTGTCTGATCTAATGCGCGCCCTCTCGGAGTAGACAAAGGCTGCGGCCGAAGCACCGGCAGCAATCGCCGCGAGCTGGCCAATGACAACGGGGTTCTGGAGCTCCTTGCCGGCACTGTTGAGGTTCTCGCGGCTCAACGTCGTCGACACGTAGTCGCTTGCGACAGCGTACTTCTCCTTGAGGAAGGCCACGGCCTGGTCCAAGTAGGGCCGTGCGTCCTTCTCCAACTCGGCCAACTCCTTCTTGACCTCCTTGGCCTGCTTTTTGCTGGCCTTGACCGCGTCCTCGGCAGCCTGGGATGCCTTGGCCTTGAGTCTGTTGAACTCCTTGCCGTCAACGGTTTCTACGCTACCCAGAGGTTCGTAGTTCTCCTGGACCTTCTTGGGCTCAGGGATCTTGCTTGGGTGGCCAGTGGGCCCGGAAGATGCGGCGGCGTCTGCGTAGGAGGACATGACAGAATAGACTTGTAGTGTGAAGAAAGCTGGTTGTAGAACTTATAGTGCACTTGGGAGCAAGCTCCCTGGCCCCGGATATGGTTTGCTATACTGCAGACAGGCCCTATCTTGCAGCGGCCCCTGCTGCCCGTGGAGCCCAGGGAACACCCCGGGTGGCGCGAGTTGGGGCGCACGTCGCGTCCTTCTACGCAGCGGGCGTCACATCCGGCAGCCTTTTGCAGCCACCTCCCGCCGCTGAGTCCCACTCCGTGCACGCGTGTCTTATCTCCAGGCATGGTCAGCCTCGCCGTGCGGTGCGACCCCACACCCTCGGCAGCGCCGCCGCAACTAAACACCGGGTCACGTGTAAGGTCGCGTGCACGTTGGCACGTGGATGTGGGGGCTGGCGCCCTCGCTGGGCGGCACGGGTGCGCGGCCCTCGCACCACCATCGCGAAAAAAATTCTCGCCAAAAGCTTTTCTCTCCATTATCGATTGAAAACCACCACCCCGGCTTTCCACCTAACATTGCGATAAACATGTCTGCTGCTGCACCAGAAGCCCCCAAGAGAAACTTCGGCAAGAGAGGAAAGGCCGGCCCAAGAAGAGGCAGAAGAGACGAGGAGAAGGGCTGGACCCCAGTCACCAAGTTGGGTAGATTGGTCCAGGCCGGCAAAATCGCCTCCGTCGAGGAGATCTACTTGCACTCTCTTCCCGTCAAGGAGTACCAGATCATCGACCAGTTGCTCCCTGAGTTGAAGGACGAGGTGATGAAGATCAGATCCGTCCAGAAGCAGACCAGAGCCGGTCAGAGAACCAGAATGAAGGCTGTCGTCATCATCGGTGACTCCAACGGCCACGTTGGTTTGGGTATCAAGACCGCCAAGGAGGTTGCCTCTGCTATCAAGGCTGCCATCATCATTGCCAAGTTGTCCATCATCCCAATCAGAAGAGGTTACTGGGGTTCCAACTTGGGTGCTCCTCACTCTTTGCCCTGCAAGGTCACTGGTAAGTGTGGTTCCGTCTCGGTGAGATTGATCCCTGCCCCAAGAGGTAAGGGTATTGTTGCCTCTCCTGTCGTCAAGAAGTTGATGCAGTTGGCTGGTGTCGAGGATGTTTACACCTCCTCTTCCGGCTCCACCAGAACCACCGAGAACACCTTGAAGGCTGCCTTCATTGCCATCGGTAACACCTACGGTTTCTTGACCCCCAACTTGTGGGCCGTGCAGCCTTTGGCTGCTTCTCCTTTGGACACTTACGCCGAGGAGGCCAAGGCCGGCAAGAGAAGATACTAAGCGTCTCGCATAATGTACTAATCTTCCACTCAGAATTCTTGTATCCTGTAGCACCAGTAAACGCCTAGCAGTTCTGGACTGCATGATATGCGAGCCTCGAGATAGGCTGCAAAATGAGCGCACTATCTGCGTTTATCGTCTACTCAAACAAGTCCCAAATATCTTGTCGCTTATACGATCTCAGATATATGTGTATGCATCTTGCAACAGAGATTCGGTGAAGGACATTAGAGCGTAAGGCATAAAAGAGGCATGAGAAGCAAGAGTATGTTGTGGGACTTTCTGCCCGACCCAGCAACACTTTGAGTCGAAACAGCGGCTGGTGTTTGAGTCGAAACAACGGCTGGTGTAACTAGCGTGGACGCTTCCGCGATGGTGGCTTGTTCTGGAACAGTGACTGTAGCTCCTGAAATAATCGTAACATGTTGGAGGTTCGTCACCTCCAGTGTGGCTGCAATGGTGGTAGTGGTTCCGTCAATCACTGTGACTTCTCCTGGAATAGTGACTGCGGAGCCTTCTGAGAAACTAATGTACCCAGGAATTCCAGTGACTTTTTCGCCCACTGTGGTAATGAAGCCCTCCACTGTGAATGTGTTCCCACTGACAACAGTAGTTTGGGCAGGCAAAGTGTTAACAGATCCAGCGTTACTCACAGTTTGACCAGCCACCGTTGATGTTTTACCTCCAACGACGGTAACATAAATTGGGACGTCAACAATAGCATGGTCGGTGGTGTAAACTATAGTAGCACCGTTCAGAATGGTGGTGACTAAAGACTGGATTGCCGGGGATGTTATCACCGTACATACATTCTCGGAGCAGGAAGTCACAGTAGCTAACACCTTGTTCTCCGGAGTAGGGCAATAGGTCGTGTAAATTGTATTGTGCCCCAGTACAGTGGTTGTTACGACTGATTGGAGAGCTGTAGTTGTTGTGCTGGAACAGCCTCCATTGGAGCAAAATGTAATGGTCACCAAGGTTGTGGAAATGTCTTCGGTTGTGGTGGTGGAGGTCCCTGTGCCGAAGACTAACCCGCTATTTGTCGAATCTGTGGCGATTGTACCTGTGATAACCAGCAAGTCGCCTAAAGGTGTTGGCCCGCTTTGTCCAGGCAGAGGATTTGTTGCGTTCCGTGGATCTGCAAACGTGAGGAGTCCATTGAACATTCTGTACGGAGTGGTGAACGACGCCTGAAGTTCATATGGATAAACCAAGGAGACGGTATCTAGGTTCCGTTTGGCTACTCCAAGAACATAACTAAGCCTCACGTTGAAGGAAAACGAGCCAGCAATGTTGGAGTGGGTCGAAGCCCATACTGTGTCGAAAGTGATCGTAAATACATTAGTATCAACGTCACCTGAAATCGTGGCAACATGCTGACCATCGATAGAGTTGAGTGGGAAAGTTCGGATGAAATCGTAGAAGAAACCCGGAATGGTGAACTGCGCTGATGCTCCCAAGGGTATGGGGTCTGCGCTGAAGAGGGTCACTCTGATGGTGAAGAAATCATCTTTGAAAGAAACAGATGAATTTGTGAAATTGTCGACCACAGTAATGTTAGTAATGATTTCTAAGCCAGAAGGCATGCTGGACGATTCAGTCACGCTGCTCGATATCGTTCTTGATGATGTGAACAGGGTGGAGGAGCTTGGTACGGACTCGAAAGAAGATGATTCGGCCGAACGCTGTGAGGGTGAGATGGAAGTGCTGCTGATAGGCAGAGAAAATGACCCAGTACTAGAGACAGTAGAACTGCTGAAAGCTCCCAGTGTGTTTACAGATGAACCGACTGAGCTGCTTCCGGAGACCACATTTGAAGTTTCCACAGGAGTACTATCAGACAGAGAACGTGATTCCAGATTGGAATTCACGGTGTTCTCAGTTATTGAGGCTGGCGATGACGCAACAGAAGATGATGACGCGACAGAAGGAGAAGACAAAGGACCTGACGTTGAAGAAATTGTGTTGGAATCGAAGGAATTGGCAGAAGAATCTGTTGATAGCGAACTAACACCGACAGATGATTCATCTGATACATTACTCAGTATTCCTGAGACTGGCGATGACGAAGACTGGTTGGATGTTTCACCACTTGACACCACGACATCGCTAGTAGAAGAAGTGGAGACTGTGTTGGAAATGTAGCTCGTTGACGAACCCGAGGTTTCTGAATTTCCAACTGAATGAAAGGTGGAAGATGTTTCGGAGCTCGCACTTTCCCTGAGACTTGATTCTCCTGAGTTTACCGATTCAACGCTGGAACTCAAGGCACTACTTGAGGGTGTCTCACTTGATGTTGCCAAGCCACTTGAAGCCGTCGAGCCGCTTGATGTCGAGCCACCTGATTCTGCCGAGCCACTTGAAGTAGTCGAGCCATTTGATGCAGTGTCACTTGAGTTTTCCGTAGTTGTGCTTGCAGTAGTGGTCGAAGAGTCGCTAGTATTTTCGGTGGTCGTGCTTGCAATGGTGGTTGAGGAGTCGCTAGTGAATGATACGCCGCTGATCGTCAGGAATTCACTTATCGTCGACAAGTCACTAAACCCTGTATTACTTGAGGCTGCACCTTCACTTGAGCTTGTAACATCCGTATATGATGAAGGACTGATGGAGTGAGATACATCGCTGATTGCAGTTGATTCACTGAATGACGATAAGTGACTTGAGAAGGAACCCAGGCTAGAAGTACTAACATCGCTGGAAGATATAACCTCGCTAGAAGTTGTTACCTCGCTGGAAGTTGGTCCCTCACTAGAAGTACTAACATCGCTGGAAGATATTTCCTCGCTAGAAGTTGTTACCTCGCTAGAAGTTGTTACCTCGCTGGAAGTTGGTCCCTCACTAGATGAAGTTACCTCGCTGGAAATTGTTCCCTCGCTAGAAGTACTAACATCGCTGGAAGATATTACCTCGCTAGAAGTTGTTACCTCGCTGGAAGTTGGTCCCTCACTAGATGAAGTTACCTCGGTAGATTGTACCTCGCTAGACGAAGTTACCTCGCTGGATGATGGTAACTCGCTAGACGAAGCTACCTCAGAAGTTGAAATTACCTCGCTGGAAGTTGTTCCCTCGCTAGATGACGTTGCCTCGCTAGACGTTCCTTCGCTCGATGTGGCGTCTGGAGTTGATGCGGTGTCTGAGGTTGATGCGGTGTCTGACGTCGATGTTGATGGAGTTGGGAAAATCGAAATAGGTGGTACAGTCACCGCAGGTGGGAATGCAAAATTGCAGAAGCAATTTCCAGGAGGAGGGTTAGGAGGAGGAGGAAGATACTGGATGGTGGTCGGGTTTACGGCGTTGAACAAGCCAGAGACGTACCCCAAGCCGATGTTTAAACGTAATGCTTGCAGTACGGACAACCACAAACTTAGGATCCCATTGGTGTTATCATACGTGAAACTGGTGAACGGAATGTTGATGACTATTGTGTTGCTTCCTCCGAAGCCAGCCACTTTGTAAATTGGTATGGTGGGTATTCCCAAAAATAAGCCAGAAATCAACAAGCGTGACTGAACGGTCGCTAGATATATGGTGGCAGTAGGGTCAAAGAATTGCAAAGTTGAACCCACAGCAGGGTTAACATTGAAGGTAGAAAATTGGTTGACGTTGACGCAACCGGGCCCGATAATGGCAGACTCTTGCAGCCAAATAAAGCCCCACAAGCAGATCACGCCGTTGTTCTGTATGGAGGGGGACCCTGAGGAGACACTGTTCACAATTCTGACTCGTGCTATGTTGGTCGATGAGAGTCTTTGCAATACAATGCTGCCCGAATTGACCCAAACGTTGTTTGCGGACATGAACACCGAAACTGGTGGTGCTGGGGCACCTGAAAGTCCGAAGTACATCTGTGCCGCATTCGTGAAGTGATCCAGCTGAACAAAATTGAAAGTGGAGGCGAAGGACGCCGTTAGCATGTTGAACGACCACGTGCCAAAGTTGTTGACAAAGGCTCCATTTATGTTCACTGTTGTCAGTCCTCCATTAGCAGTCGAAACGAAAAAGCCACCTTGGTTCTGGACAGAGCCCGTAATTGCTAGGAGTGGACTATTGACAAGGGAGTAGTAGGCTCCTGACAAGATGATAAGGTCTTCAGCAATGATCACGTTGGTGTTTGTTACCACCACGGTGTTCAGGTTGATGATGACCGCTAGAGCCGCACTTGCGAACGATAAGACGTTCACAACGTATTTGCACCTCATTTCTTTGAATATTCAGAACACCCTTATGATTTCTCGGGCAAGCACTCCCATTTATCAATATTTGCAGTCATTTCGTGTGCCTGCATGGCTGTACATCTAGCGTTGCCGCACATGCAGTGTGCCGACACCGTGCGTCAAGATAAGTACTGAACTGATCGTATTGTCACGGCCACTAAAGGAAAGATATACGGGAGATTTAGGAAAGATATACGGGAGATTTTGCAATTTGAAAAAGGCACGTTTACCCCTAGCTGTGGTCGTCTACCTAGTCAGCCATATATGAAACCTTCCTCTTTCGATGCACTTGCGAAGACGATTCCTGTGGATGACCGCATTTGCTCCTTGCAGCCTACCTGATGATGAGCACGTAAAACCTAACTTAAATTGCTTAAGTCGTCTGGTCAAACTTTTCTCAAGTGTTCAAATCACGCCAAAGCGTTTCACATGGGCCATCTTTAACATTTTTGCCAAGAACTAAGATGAAGAGTGATGTAGGTGCGTAAACCTCGTTGTGCGGGGCGGGTGAATACTGTATTGTTCCAAAGTTTAATTTGACGGCAATGCATTCGTAGGAGTGGCCATTTCCAGCTTCAGCATTGAATCCAACTCGTCATACCCAGTGTGGGCTGTGAACTCATGAGCATATTGTGTATTAAAGAACAGTGTTGTACCAGATTTGTGTAAGCGGGCTGCTGTGCCAAATTAGCTTTTTAATCACATATCACTTGTATGGCGATCACACTTTCGCCGAACGCCATTTGGCCGTTTCATTCAGCGAGTGGAGCATGCCTACGAACAATAGGTCAAAAATAGTAACCAGCCAGTGGCTTCTCAGATCATACCAAATTTACGCATGCGAGGTGATTCTCAACAGCGAGGGTGGGCGGCCAGTTGCTCCAGATTGGCCGCTCGTATACGATATGAGGAGAGAGATGGGTGGGAAGAGAAGTCTAGAAGTGTCCATTTGACCTGGTACTACAACTACGGAGCTAAAGTAAGGGAAAACGAGTGTAGGAGCACAAGGAACAAGATCAACGACCAGCGTTCATTAGACCTCTATAAATTCGTAGTTTCGTCACTTCGTGGTTATGGCTTTGAGCCAAACCCTCCTTTTGCGAAGGGTTTTCTATTTTCTTTTTTTTTTTTTTTTTTTTTTTTTTTTTAATACTTTTATTTTACCTTTACTTTTCCACAGTTTGCTCCTTGACTTGGTCGTGGGGAACAGCAAAA